>NNCF01130622.1:68367-174114 GCA_002313205.1 Laupala kohalensis | reverse complement strand
CTCAAAAAGTTTTGTCTAACCTCTCGGTTTGGTTCCATGCAAATCGCCTCATAGTAAACACTGACAAAACAGTGTCTATGTCATTTCACAATAGTATCAGAAAATCTTCATCCCAGGTTTCCTTTTGTTAAATGGAACACTCATCTGGGGCAATTCTGGACAGAGCATCCAAACTTTCAGAATTCAAAAGAGGATTGTTCAATAATTTGTAAATTTCATCCCCGAATCTTTTGTAAACCTTTATTCAAGGAATTAAATATTTTAACATTTCCCTCCATTTATATTTATGAAACTGTCATGTTTGTTAAGACCAAATTACTGAAGCACCACCCTTGTTTTATACAAAATAGTTTTGTTCACAAACACAATACTCACAATAGGAATAATATTCATCATCAGAGTGTGTCAACTGCACTTTGCCAAAAAGGGCTGTAACATTCAGGAATCGTTTTATATAATTCCCTGCCCAAAAATATAAAACATATTATTAAATTGAATCTCTACAAATCTGCCGTTAAAAGCTACCTTCTACACTGTAAAAGAATTTATTGATTTTAATAAAAGTTAAAGCCCTCTTGTACTTTATCACGCCATTGTTGTAGTACTTTCAAGATATCTGACAACAATTTCAAATTTTCCTGCATGCTTGTATTATGTCTTATTATACATATAAATTTAGTTGTATATGTACTCAACCCTGGCACGGTTGTGTACATTAATTCTGTAGCCCCATTCCAGCCCGGGTTTTTCTCCGATTTTCCTTCAACTAGAGGTGGATTTTTTTTAAAGACTTGCTAGGCTCTTCCCTAGGGATGGCATCAACTGAAATAATTATTAGCAAATTTAGTATTATTTAACAGTTACGAATTATCAATAATACTTTCCGAATGATTTATAGCGTGATAATAATACGTACTTGTGAAATAACTTTTCTGTGTTTTATTAAATACAATATTTGTTGGTATATGTTAATACTATAACACATGTCAAACTATTTCTCATCGTTAGGAGTATGTTGAAATGTTAAATACACCTTTTTCTTAGGGCCCTTGATTGGAATTGATGGGATGGTCCCTTGCTTGCTTCCGGAGAGTAAATTAGTTTATTGTCCTCTATGCAGTTTGTAACTGCTTTTTTGACAATAAAATTTATAACTTGATTGTGTTGCTTGTCTAAGGAACATGGTTTAAATGATTTTTCATCAATGCCCTCTGCGAGCCACTCCCTTCAACATTCCACCCCTTTTGGAAAATTGGAGTTTTCTCACATTTAAATCGATTGATTTGTGATGAAAAGCATTACATTTAGTGTCATTGGACATAAGCAGTACATTTGTATGAAAAATTTAGGTTCATCATCTAACCACCCCCCATCCCTCTTATCTATTTCCTGAGTGATTGCGAGGAAATTGCCATGGAACAGGGCTCGAACCCAGGATGTAATGCTTTAGCCCACTGCACCACCCGCCTTGACTCCCAAAGTCCATATACAACATCCACCTGGCCTGATCTGATGAATTAGGATGAGTTTTATCTGGGAATGATCATTCAAAATGCTATAATCATAATCATAATCATAATCATAATCATAATCATAATCATAATCATAATCATAATCATAATCACAACCTGAAAGCATCAACACCTATATCTACACTGTAACAATGCAAAACTACTTTGGCAACTCTTTTGCTGGTTGAACATGGATCAAGACGTGGAAGTCTATCTCTCATCTCATGTTCATGAAGAATCACACCTCTGGATAGTCAGACATCAGTAGTTCATTGCTCTTCATCTATACATGGCGGTTGCATATGTAGGAATGCGATTGCAGTGCAGGCATGAATTTGCGAGTCTTGTTTGTTGTGCGATTGCATCTCATTATCAACATACCAGTAGCAACAGTTAAATATATATCAATAAACTACTCAAAGGAACTTCTAGATATATGACAACCAAGTAATTATTCTACACTTTCTCTGATTTAAGTGTTGCTATACAACATTCAAATAAACTTGTCCGTCAATAAATCTTCATTCCTTACCTGAAGAAACTGGAGCATTTAGGCTACCCGTAGAATTAAAAGACGTATGCATTGGAGTCTGTTGGCTGCTGTGATTTGCATAGGGAGATCCCGTAGGATTATAGTTCGCAACAGGACCTGACACATCAGCGTAACTAACATTCAAGCAGGTACCACTCTGAGGATCCTCCACAACTTTAGCCAAAATCATAAGGCATGCAGTTTTGTTACTCTCCATGTCACCTGTAAAGAAAAGAATACATTCACAGAATAAATAACAAGAGAAATAAGAAGTGTTTAAAAGTAATGCAATAAAAAATGAAGTAAATTAAATATATTGCAAGTTCAGGGATCTGTATGAAGTGTAGCAGGAAACTAGCAAGTGCAGCACATTTCCATTCAATGAACTCATGATTAAAATTACACATCTTTTTTGTTTATTTTTGTGAGATTTTCATTTGTTGTAAGTAGTCAGAAACTGAAGATTCTACTAAGGCATAGGATGAGAGTTTCCATGTGTTTCCGCATTGGACAAATGAAGGTCTCGGAAAATAAGATTTCCAAGATTTCTTGGCCTTGACACAAAGATAAGATCGGTTGATAGCACACCAATGAGGTCTGAGAGTAGGAGAAAATCCATTACCACACTAGGATTATTCTGTTACTAGACCCTCAAATCAAGAGAGTATTTGTATTTATCATACTATGGGTAGAAATATTAACTATATAAAAACAATAGAATATGAACAATCAATCACGGGTCATTGTATTATTTTGCTAGTACAAAAAAAATTATACTACTGAAAAAACAAATGAAAAAGAAATAAATAATATTAATACTATAACTTCAGTAAATTAACTAAACTAGCTGCTAAAATAAATTGAACTAATAGAAGTTCTAATGACGTAAATATTGTATGCAATAAGTTAGTAAACAATCTTAATAATATTATACAAATGGCTAAAACAAAAAAATATTTTAAGCTTAAAAACAAGGAAAAATTGGATTACTAAAGGATTAATGATTTCTTGTTTGAATAAAAATAAACTTCATAAAGAATGGGCATTAAATAAATTTGATGAAAATGCAAAAGTTACATACCAAAATTTTTTTTCAACTATTAAAAATTGATAAAAATGATTCAGGTTCTAGAAATATTCATAGTATCTCCAATTATTTAAAAAAATTATAAATACTAAGACAGATAATAAAAGAAGTAAAAGTTAAAATAGAATAAAGTTAAAAGTAAATAACATCGAAATTATGAATAAATTTGAAATTGAAATTTTAATAAATTTCTCATCAATATTGGTATTAAAATGGCAAAGAACATTACAGTTGATAAACATAGCTATAGGAAAAAGTTAAATATTCATCTTTCATTTTTTTTTTAATGACTCAACTAGTGATGCTTTAGATAGTTTTTCAGAATTTATTTACAAAACACTAGGTGGAAGTGAAACAGTATTTACATTCTCTTCACATATAACTGAAGCTTTTGATAGTGTTGATCATTCAATATTAATTCAGAAATAAGAGGTTTATCTCGAGATCTATTAATTATTCTTATCAACCCATAAACAAAGAGTAAAAATTAATTCTGAGTACAGTAATGAATCACATGTTAGAATTGGAGTACCTCGGGACAATACTGAGTTCACTTTTATTAAAAATTTATACAAACGATTTATTAAAAAATGATTTCGATGCAGAAATGATTGCTTTAGCAGATGATAGTTCTTGATAATTACAGTGATAGTATGCCAAAGGCTTTATAAATAATAATTCGTGAGAATGTAAATTGTCCAAATTGTAACTGTACACCACTGGCATCTGTATCTAATATTACTTACTCAGGTTCAATAATAGACTCGAATTTAAATTGTAAAATACATACAACTAATATTGTAAAAAAAACTGCGTTATCTTTATGTATTTGCAAATTTAAAAAATATGAGAATTATGTTATTATTAATGATTTATTATACCATTTTAATCTAAAATTAACTATGGAATGCTTGCACTTGTAATAATACACTAAATTTTTTGTAAAATATACAAGAAAAGTTATTGAAAATCATACTTGATACTTTCACATGGTTTACCTGAAATCTACAACAAAAACTGTACACTAAATGTTAGGCAAAATTACTCTTACATATCATTAATACAGCATTATGAAAAATTAAAAAAGCAATTTTTAGAGTCCAATTACATTACTAGAAATAAATGTCTGAATCAAGTGAAAGTAAAGCATGAAAACGGTAAAAAAAAAAAAACTTCTGAATGGAGAAACCTAAATTTTTTTAAAAACAATTTTCCTAATTCAAAAAGTGGTTACTGGAAAATGGCCAAAAAATGACAGATTTAATTTAATTTCTATTGAAGGTTATTTAATATTGGAAAAAACTGTATTGTGGGGATTGCTTGTTGTATTGTGCATTTTATATTTTTATTGTATCTTATTAATTGTATATGAAGTTGTTAGTTATTTTAAATTGATGTATTATTCATTTGATGTAAATTGATATATTATAATATTTAAATTGGTAATTTAAATAATTTTAATAGCAATTGTAAACTTAGTTAATAGCAATTAATAGCAATTGCTATTAATTGTTAATAGCAATTGTAATACTTGTTAATAGCAATTGTAAACTATGCAGTTAATAGCAATTGTAAACTATGCCTGCTGACAGACCTATGTCTCTGCAGGAAATTGAAAGACAATTTAGTAAATCTAGTAATATACTCAAACTAATGAAGGTGCCATACTATATATTGTGTCAAATTTAAATGTAGAAGCAAGCAAACTTTGAATTCACCATCTACTTCAAAGATGTATATTTAATAGTAGTATACACGAGAGACAACATGCATCTAATATCCTGATTTGGCAGTACGTCAGGGAGATAAGCATCTTTCCTCACTAAGTAGTTGAAAATATTTTTGTATGAACATTCTGCGATTTATTACAATATACTAACAACATTTAGTAACAATAATATTTAGAGGGGAAAAACATGGTTGCAATTTCTTGTGATCAAAATGGGTTATGACTTCAAATTAATTAATGTTTTTATGTAAGATATAAGAATTCGACAGCATGCATATTGTCATTGAACAGTCAAAAGATCAACTTAATTTGAATTCGCATTGTAAAATGAAATTCTGTCCAAGGTCAAACAAAGACGTTTCAAAATTCTTCCTTCTGGTTCTGAATGCATATACTTTGTTAAATTAAAAGGAAGTTACCTGAACATTCATAATTTGAACTTCTTATAAAAAAGAAGACATCAAGCAGTAGTGTCATTCAGGCAGGGTTTTATCTTTATGTGGCACATGTATATAAGCAACATTTTATCTTTATGTGGTACATGTATATAAGAACAAAATTAAACTAGCGGTGCAAAACCATTGCACATACTTTCTCCTATTCATTTTCCAACCTGCAGCATAGAGTGACAAAAATATTGTAAAAGTGTTATATAAATGTAATTTCATTGTAGACAGAAATTGATGTATTTTCGTATCTGTAGTGCGTTTGCTGTCCTCCTATGTATTTATCATTATCATATTTTTCATTTCAGTTTGCAAAAAGTGTATTCTATGTCAGCTTGGTCCATTTACTCTGCTAAATATTATTCAAGCTTCTTGAAATAGTAAACTAATGTGTAAGCGTAGAAGATAGAAATTATTTTACTTTATCTATACCAAACTTTCAAGCAAAATACGGCTAATGCGGATGTAATGCATACTAATTGTACCTTACATACATAAAATTTTAGCAAAATCGTTGAAGCCATGTTTGAGAAATATGCAAAAAAGTACTTTGACCTTCATGAGAAGTACGCTTTGTTTAATAGTAAAATAAAAATTAGAGCATGTGCATT
The DNA here is from genome assembly GCA_002313205.1 of Laupala kohalensis. Classification (NCBI taxonomy): domain Eukaryota; kingdom Metazoa; phylum Arthropoda; class Insecta; order Orthoptera; family Trigonidiidae; genus Laupala; species Laupala kohalensis. Next base: position 168,198 of record NNCF01130622.1, on the reverse strand, counting down.
GACAACAAGTAAATTCTACCGTAAATACGAAATATTAATTAAATATATTCATCCGTTTACCGAGTATCACTGTGGATGAAACAACGCATGTTAATTTCTACTCTACATAAAGAAGATTTATATTTCAGAATTAGTAAACATCCTTATTAGTAGTAATTAAGTAAATTATTATAAAAATATTTATAAATTAATGTAAAGTTCTACAATAGGTAATTAAAAAGACACAAAATATGCAGTCGAGTTTGAAAATTAAAAAGAAAAAAGGTAAATTACAACAATGTATTAATAATACATTAATAATAAATAAAAGTACTGAAGAAAATGTGATTGATTACACTTTCAGTGGAAATACAAAACTTCCTAATCATACACATATTGCTAACAAATTTAATCAATATTTTTATAGTGTTGGGAACATCGCAAATAAGATTACTACTCATCCTAATAAAAATAATAATATAAAACCTAAATTTTCCAAAAACCATAAATTAATTTCCTTCAAGCCTACTTCTAATTTAGAGACAGTAAAAATTATTAAAGAACTCAAAGCAAAGCCTAGGGGCATAGACTGAATACATGCAAATGTTTTAAAGGAAATTGTATATCATATTAGTGGACTTCCAGAACACATTTCTAATTTTTATATTGAAATTGGAAAACAGGTAAATATGGATCATGTTATGTTGAATAAAAATGGGAGACAGTTCACACGCTGGTGCAAGACCACAGTGCCCCCCTCCCATTGTATTGTATTATATATAGCAGAATCATAGAATTAATTCTATTATATTGTAAATTACTACTAGCCAATGACGTTATGAGACTTAGTATTTACAAACAAATTAAGAAGACTATACATTTTCTTTGTATTTGCGAGTGAAGGATAGTAATTTCAAATATCTGAGTGGTTTAATCTGGTGAATATTTCATATGATAGTGAAATACTAGTGAGATTTCAACCAGATTTGGTTAAATTTAGATCACATTCCTGCAATGTAATGAAGTTCATACAGGATCTTTTACATGTTTTGGTTCTGCATTTCGTGCATGTTCTCTAACACGAACAAAAAGGTAGTGTGGATTCTCCAAACAAATTTATAAAAACATGCAATTGTTGTGAATTGTTTAACAAAAAAGAAAAAAAATTGTATAAATGAAATTGGTTTATGTTCATCATACATGTTTTTTCTTGAAAACTAAAGTCAGTATTACAAAATTGTTACCCTTATTCTAATTAAATTTACGGTGAACGTAATAAATCTTAAGTAGCTGAAAACTATCTCTTTGATTATCTGGCATCCTGGAGTCAGCCTCTTTACAAAGTGGCTGAAAACGTTAGCCAGATAATAGATAAGTAGTTCATTTTATTAACTGGCAACAAAGGCCAGATACTTTATATAGAGGCTGAAAATCTTCAGTCTTTTAATAGAATCCAATAGAGTAAATGCTTTATTCATTATTGGATGGCTCTTTATAAAGTGCCTAGGCCCTTCATAAAAAGGCTGATTTTACTAAAGGACTGTGACAAGTTAGTGTTAAGTTTACAGATGGTTTCCGCATCTCTGCAGGAGTACTAGGTGTTTATAACACTCGTATTTTGAAATATGGTAATAAACAACAAATGGTGTTCATCAAGACATGCACCACATCTACCTCTCGAAAAACACTAACAAAAGGAACTCAGCATTGCAGACATGTTACCTGTCAGCTTTCACAGCAATGAACAATCCCTCTTACTGCAGGACTGGAAGTAAGATGATAACCTAGGATTACACCTACCCTGAATATGCTTCAACTTAACATTTCTTAACAACATTTTACACTATTACAGATAGTAAGAACAAAATTCCATGAACACAGATTTTTGCCTAATTAAAATTATGTGCCAACAACAAACTTTTTCACTGGTACTAATCTAGCTCAAAATAATACTAACTGAATTTGATATGTTAATTTAAAAGAAATTCGACGAACTACATTCTATGATAACACGAAACATGTTACGCAAATGTGAATTCACTGCATCTAGAATGTCTGTACAGCCACATATTCTTTTGTTTCACATGCCAGTCTTCGATTCTTCCATACATTTTATCATTAAAATTTCACTCACAACAGTTTGGCAAATACAGTGTTGACACAATAATCCAAAGGTAGAGAGTTTGATTCTCATTTATGGTAATTTTTTTGTATTTCATGTTTCCATGATAATCATTGTGATTCTTGTACATCATGATACTTCAGAAAATTTCAGGAACCAACTAATTTCAAGAATTCTAATGAATAATTTGGTTATTAACATTAAAATTTTTTGTGCTTTTGTTAAAATTTTAAATTTGAAAATGGCAAAAGTATGGGTACATCATCATCATAGAAATTAACACAAGAGAAAATCCTTTTTCACTTAAAACATAATATACACATGTAAACATAACAGAAGAGCACTGTTGTGCTTTTCATTTCCCCATTGCTTTGTCAATAGACAAGAAATGTTTGGACGCATTTTGCATTTGCATGGTCTAATCAGTGGTATTTAAGAGAGGATAAGGCCTAGTTTTTAATTACTATGTCATTTGATAAAGTTAAAATGTTGATAAGCTTTCTAAAAGAAGGAATGATAAATAAACAAGCATTTAAAAGATATTTTTGTACTACTTCTTGCACGTTTCAATAGTTTTCAAATTAATCATCATTTTCATGTTAGAAAAAACAAAAGCAAAACAACAACAACATCAAACCCATCATTAAACTGTCAGATGTGTTAGTTGTTAAATGGTTGTATATCTTCAAATTAACATATAAAACATATTTATGTATTATGCGCTCAATTGATTTAATACATATTTATGTATTCTGCTGAAACAAGTACAATTAAATATAATAAACTTCTGGGTTTTAGAAGCAAAGCAAAAAAATAAGTTCAAAATAAATGCTATTTTTTCTGGTCTACTCATAACATAAAAATACTTCAGGCTCTCCCAGTTGAGTCACTGTTTAGTACGCAAAACTCCAGGATGGAAGCAAGAGCTGGCGAGAGATGTTCAAGTAAGTAAATAAATAAAATAAAATAAAATGTGATAAATAAATAAAATTAAGTGGAGCATGTGGCAGACAATACACCTACAATATTTTATTTTATTTTATTAATGAGCCATTCTGTTCAGGGATTTCAAGAATATGTTTTGCAAAAATATTCCAACATCTTGGCCAATTTTTCTTTTTACAGCAGATGTTTCAATAGCTTGACCTTTTCTAACTTCATCTGGCCACATATAACTTTTCAAACTGTTACATAGTTATGCCAAGGAATGGAGAATTGTATTCAGATAGTATGAGCAACCTGGCAACTGTTTTTGAATATCCTGAATTTTTTTAAAAATCAATAAACACACTATTAACTATCAACTCGTCTAATAAAATTGAGTCCTTGCATGACAAGTATTTGAATAAAACCATATTGAAGTCATACAAACACTTATGGTTATATTCTCTGAAAAGACAGTTTTAAAAATTCCTGTGTAATTTCTACTGGAATTGATGTGGGTAATTCCACGCCAACTCAGCACAGCGCAACAAGTACGGGTTGCTAAATTTTTAATTACCGATTTCATTCAACTAATAGCATCAAAATGAAGTAAGTTAGACTTAAAAACCCATTGAAATAGCATTGGAACAGCTTGAATTGATTAGTGTGATTTTTAGCCATTTTAAACAAATTTTATGCACATTTTCAAAAAAAATAAGTTTCTAGGCTTTCTATTTGTTTGAAAAAAAAAAAATAGTTCTTATATATTTTCTTATTTAAAACTATCCAAAGAAATCAAATTTCATACATTAGGACTGATATTTTTGGCCTGAAGCATCGCAAAATGGATTTTTTCAGTATATGACCAAAAATTTTCAAAACTTCATTGCTCAAAAACCTATCTTTTTAAATATGTTATACTTTACTAAAATGACCTCCCAAAACCAAACTAATTTCCACATATTGAATTTTGTTTTGGGCAATTGGTTTTTGATTCGGGATATTGTCGACTAAACTTCAAATTCAGCATTTTCCCTGCATTTATTTAATATTATTTTGAAACCAACTTTTTAAAATAAACTTGACTTTGTGGTAATATTTTACAAAATTTTCCTTATTTCTTACAGCTAAAATTACATTAATCATTAAATACCTTTTAAATAGCTTCTGAATCCAAAATATTCCAATACTTTCAGAGTATACTAGTTTCCAGTATATTGAGGAATTTTTATGAACTGTAAGAGACACTCATATTTTCTCATTAATGTGGAGGAATGTCTTAGCCTTTCAGGGCAATAGAAAACGTTACTCAATAATAACTAACAAAACACACTTAAATTGCAGTCTGGCAGCCATTGCCATTCAGTAACCAACAGTCGACTGTGGTCTACAGTAGTGTTGCTAAAGACCATTTTTCACATGCATTGTTTCAATTTAAATGGTGTAATTAACAATTTGTAGCTTTAAATACACCATAATTTATGAATTAATGTTACGAAACATGAACAGCATAGATAAAATTATTGTTAAGTTTCATTAATAGTAATGTGCTCGAGTAGCACCTAACACTCATACTAACTAGACACCAAGCTGTCAATAAGATCAAAGTATTACAACAGAATTGAAATTAATACATTTTTACAGAAAAACTAATTAGTAAATTCATCACACTAAACAGAAATTAGAGAAGAAATTAATTTCTATGATCTAAATCCCCATACTTCGTAAGATAATAAAAAATATCAAACTACATTCCAAGTAGACTCCTATAAAATATAAGAGTCTGTGTGGAGGTTGAACAGGAAATAAGTATTGCAAACAGTTGAAACTAACTGTAAAACTTGCATTCATAGCATGAGGGTTTATATTATAATCCTCTCTTTTCAATCATTTTTCCTGGGCCAAAACAGTAATATCCCTTTTCCTTCATGGTGCATATCAAGAAAGATAGATTAGTGAGAATGACAACTGTGAAAGAAGTTTTAAAAATAAAAAAAGCATGATATTTTTCAAATTAACAAATGTCATAAGTTCCAGTGTGTCAATTAAGTATATTACACCATTTAACCATTCAACGATGAAACAGTCTCAACAAAATTATCCATTTCATCACACATTATAACACGAACTTCCTCCTTTGAAATTATTCAAAGTTACTACAAGCAACTTTGTTCGTTCATTCAACTTCTGTTCACAAATTCAATCAGAAACTTGTTCTCTTCATGGTTAATATCAGCACAAAATGATCTACAGGGCACTGAGAAAAATAAATAAATTACTTTTATCTTGTTATATCCTAAGCACTTGCACACAACTGAGTCTTGAAAACAAAACAAATAGAAGTGTCACAAACATAATCTTGATTAAAATCTTTTCATTTCTCAACATTCATCTTGGGGCAGTTCCCCATCCCCTTACTACTTTTTTCTTCTTCATAGATACGAATATACACAACAGCTTGTGGCAAACTTACCTCAACTGTTGGGAACATTCAGAGCATAGTACGCAATACAATACAGACACAAATGAATATTCATTTACACATTTATATATTTTTTTTAAAGTGTCTAATGGCAAGGTTCAGGCAATTTGACTTGCTCTTCCACCTAACCGTGACTTGAGCAAGGGAATTGGGAAGGAAAGATAGTGGGTTGCCAGGGAACTTATGGTACAAAACCGACATTTGTCTGGAAAAGGGGAGGGAAACCCCATCTGAAATCATCTCCAAGTTCGGCCAAGCAGGATTTGAACCTACTCTCTATCACTCAAGGGTATCGAGGTAGCAAAGACACTACCACTAGACCTCCGTTGTCGTGAATACGTAGGGTTAAAGCTAAACAACGTTTCAGCTGCAGCTGTAAGCAGTGGCAGATCTAGATCTTAATTGGGGTGAGTGGGCTAACTGGGTCGGGATCTGGGGAGCGTTTCTGTTTGAAAATTATGGTTTTATATGAAAAATTGTATAAATATTATTTTTTAATAAAATACATCAACTCGTCAAATAGATAATTAACAATTTACCAAATAGTGACCAAATTTATTAATTGTTTAAAATAGCAAATACATATTCAAGTATAAGGATTTCATGACCAAATCAGAATTTTATAAAGATACAAATCAAATAATTCATGAAAATATATTTTAATGTAGACATACTGAACAAACAACAAAATTGAAAATTATAAAAATAATATATGAAAGATATAAAATAAAATCCCAATCAAGGGTTTTGTTTAGGACAACAGTCTCAAAAATGTCTGCTTCTCAATCTGAGTATCAATAAATAATTGTTCTAATAGAGAGATAGCAAACAGCTAAAAACCAGAGCACATAACACACAGAAATTATAATACAAATTTGTATTGTGTTTACCTATAACACAAATTTAGTGTGCGAAAAATCTGGTAAAACTTTTATGAAGCCCCCACCCATAGATTCGCCACAATCTCTAGGTACATCTATTAATCTTTGGGCAGGTGCCGTGAGGACTCATGCCAAAGGGCACCAGGAGGCATTTTCGCCATCTACGACTCATGTTCACTATTCTAGCAAACAAGCGTTTGTTTACTTCACAAGTAACTGGATTTTCTAACAGATACATTACAAATACTTACATTCAACATTTTATTAACATTCAAAACAATTCCATTTATTTTTCCTTTTTTTAAATAGGTAAGAATCATTATTATCTACACAAAAGCTAAATCTGTACTGTCCCCCATGCATCAGCTGAAAGGTTAACTCCCAGTACATGTATAGAAAAGGTTGCATAATGAAGAGAGACTGGCACTTGGTCTTTAAACTACCCGCTCTGGACACATGGGCACTGTAGCATTTTGAATAAAACACTGTTCAAGCATCAAACCTAATTGAGGTAACAGTTTTCAAGTCACTTGGCATGATTTATTCGGAATATGAGCATAAAAAATGTTTAAATGTTGTTCTAACCATTTAATGTTATTGTCCTCAGAATTTTGACAACAAATTAACATTATTGGGCCAGCACAAAAGGTCCTAAACGCAAGATAAGTATTCTTGTCAGTATATGTTGAATTTGCAACCAATAAAGCCATATTTTGATAAGTTGTTGAGGAACAGAGAAGAGGCAAAAGATTATCGGCATAAATGAGCTATTATCAGCTAGGATTTTGGCCTTCATAAATATATTTACATAAATAATGCAGTATCCACATATCATGTCATGAATGAATTTGTCGTCTGCAACAATAGAAAAATAAAAACAAAAGAAAACAGAAAGCATACACAAAATTATCACAATATAGATCAATATATACCCCAAAACTTTCTCTGTATCCCTAAGTAAGGTTAATTTTCCCCTTGTGGCTCTTGTGTGTATCATTTCGAACATAAAAGTTCCTCGTCAGAACCTTCTTTCTGTATCTAACAATACTTATTTGCCCAATTCTTAAAATGATACTCGTGTAAGCAATGATTTGTAATAACAGTGGATTCTGCTGCCTTTAAGGAGTGGAAAGTTTTCATGGGGCAATTTGGCCAAATATACTGAGAAACTTATATTATGTATTATTATTTCAATTTTATCAAAACATGAAAATATGACAAGGTCCATTGATGTTCTCAAATTCTGATTGCCTGTCCAACATACCAGAGTCTTTGCATACATTGTTTTGCAATGCTAGTTACAAAGGACAGACAACCATTAAGAATTAGAGAACACCACATGAACTTAAATGCTGCAGAACCCAATGCAATAATATAATAAATTATTGCTAAGACAAATACCATTTTAGGATTGGGAAAATACCAGGATATTGTTTGACAGGGCAAGTAATGATTAGAAATGCCAGATGTGTGAAATGACACACGCAAAAATGAGAATGAATATAAAATTATCAGGGGGTACAGAGAAATTATGTTATTAATGAATCAATATTGTGATAATTTTGTACAAGTTTCTGCTTTCTTGTTTTCTTTTCTTTCTGTTGTAGCATATTATACAATTCCAATCATAACATGCTCCTAGTATCCAGTGAAGATACAGACGAAAATCATGGCTGAATCGTTTAGTAAAATACAGTAAATAGTCAATTAAAAGTGTCTCAGTGTCTCTCTCTGTTCCTTCTGAGCATGTTAATACAGATCAGCTCATGTGTCATATCAAATAATAGTTTGCCACTGAAATTCATAATCACAAAATACATACTATTAAAATATAAAGCTGTTAAATCATAAAACTGAAGACAACAATCAGTAAGTTGCAAGGTTTTGTATCAATTGCAGTAGTATCAGTTGCACAAAGGATATGCTCATAATAATCTCATTCAGTATGGTCAAACCCTCACCTATGCTAGTAAAACACCACATAAGGAACCAGCATTCTGCAATGAATGCTAACAAATTTAATTCAGAATGTCCACGAAAATAGGAATTCTTGTAATTTTTTAATAACAATTAATCAAAAAGAAAAACAGCTAATTCATTACAAAACAATTCATATTTTTGTTTTATTTAATTTATTTCATGACTCGTGGTGAGGTTCAGGCCACGAGGCCTGCACTTCCCCCTAACCATGACTTGGGTGAGGGTATTGGGAAGGAGAAATGTTGGGTAACCGGGAGCTTATGGTACCGAATCAACATTTGTCTGGAGTAAGTGTTGGTGTCCAAGTCTCCTTTCAAGCATGTTTGATACACAGATATTCCCAGGGTATTTTCCTATATTATTTCTAAGGAAAATATCTTTAATCAGGTCTAGGATAAATGTAAATAAATTATCTCATCATAATGAAGTATGCATCATATAAAGAACATTAAAACATGAGGTTTAAAGCGATTGAAGGTTGCATGACCTTCTTGAAGGAAAGAGCTCAAATTTCTAATCCACAGCACTGTGAGGCAGAGACATGACCAGCATCAATGCACCTATCAAAAGCATTCTCAGGAAAGATCTAATTCATTATTGAAAAGCAGGTTCACCAAGAATGAACCATAAGTAGTGGATATGAATTACTCTGTCTTGCCAAATCTTCGTAACAACTCAACACTTTGCACTGACCAACTGTAAATCCCCAAATCAATATAAAATTACATATAATTAAATTGGGGACTTGCTAATGGATCTAAAAAGTTGTTATCCATTTAGGTAACAGCTGTTTTTGAGAAGTGATTAAGAAGGTATAAAAACAACAGCTCTTAGTATTTTAGGGTCTAAGCACCTAATTGGCATTAACTATGAGTAATATACAAAACTCATTTAACAATGGCATCCAAAATCACACGGGCATTACATCATGCCCTGGATTCGAAGGAGTTTTGAACTGATAATGTTTCAAGGCCTGACATGGCATTCATTCTTATGCATACAAGCTCCAATGTGTCCCAATTTAAGCATCCTGGGCTCGAGTCAGTGTTCCAGAGATAAATTCAGATGCAACAATGCAAGGGCATGTCCAATGGAGCCTTAATCTCCCAGGCTAGTGTCTATTTGATCCCAAAATGGCTACTCTTCCTTAGCTGTGCTCATAGTGACATTTAAGAGCAATTAGTGGAGACAGAGGGTGGTTTGTGCCACGAGGCCGGGACGAGGTGACAAGCGTCGGTGTGAAGAACTAACAATAGTAAGGACTGTGTCAAACATGTAGTTTATATGAAAATTAAAGATTGTAACCAATACACAACTAATGGACTAGTAACTATTGAGACTCTTCTCAAGTGAAAATGGCAATGATAGGCAATCTTCGTATTTATCAAGCATTAAGTTTTTCCTTCCTGCATCTAATAAAGATTAAAGAATATTGAATGTTTTCATTCAGAAGTAAGTGCTAATAATTTTCCAGTAGCTAAATCCTCAACATTTCAGAGCAGCAATTTTTCTTCCGGATATAGTAGGTCATTATTTCACTACCTACTACATTCAATTCCCTAGGAACAACTGGACAATAATTTTCACAAAAATGATACAAGAAAGATAATTAACTTACCAATAACTGTAATGCATCTTTCTTGAAGTGATTGATCCTTTGCTTTTTGGGATATTTGGACATATGAACCACTTTCCTCTTTGATTTGTTTAATGTAATTGCCTGCTTTACCAATGATCATTCCAGCTGTACTATTAGGAACTAAAATTTTGACCTGAAAGAATATACCAGAAAGAATATTTCAAAAATACAAGACTGCACTAATAAACAATAATACAAATATACATATTCTATTGAGTAACAAATACTTGGACGCATAAATGAATTCACTCACACAGCTCTCATTGCCTTATCTATTTGGTTTGATAATAATGTGTAGAGGTAAACTTGCTAACATTCATTACACATGGAGTATTTACACAATTAACTCAACCAATGTACTTCATGGAATTCACTGCTAATTTAGTTCAATACTGTGATATGGTGATATCCATCAGTAATTTGACAAAATATACGTTCTTATTGTCATGTGCGAATGGGATACAAAGATCAGAAGCAAAACATACACAGAAATTTTCAATCTGTTTCCAAAAGGCATGCGTCAACAATGCATCCCTCTAGTACACCCAAGAATGTACAGTGAAACCCACTTAAAAGGGACACCAGGGGGAACAAAAGTTTGTCTGTTATAAGTAGGAAATGTTTTTTTTACAAGTTAAACCTAATGCTGTATGAAATTAGAATTATCCACAAATATCCTTGCATATATTTTTATTATCATAAGGTACCAAAACCCCATGAACCACATTTGCTGAGTTAGATTTACGTTCTGAAGGCTGTGGAATACCAACAATTTTTTCATACATCCTTCAGCAAGTGCTGCTGCTACCACCACCATCACCTCCATCTTGAACCTTAAACAGAACCTCCAGAGCTTGTCAATCTAATATCTTCGATTGTGGGCATCCTTAAACCATCCAAACACTGTACCTTATTCATGATCCACAGTCACAAGCCAAATTGAAATTATTGTAATCTAAACCAGGGGTGGCCAACCTGCGGCTCGCCTTGAACATTTTTCTGGCCCACGAGATTCATCACACTTTTACAAAATATATTTACTTTATAATGGCCAAAGTAGTGAAAACCAATGTATTAAAAAGTACATTATTTGTGCGACCATATATTCAAAAATTAACTGTCGAAATTAAGAGAAAAAATTAACTTTGCTTTTAAAATAATATTCTTGTGAATATATGACATACATTGCCTGTTCTATTTATGAGTTCGCAGAATAATTAAATTATATTCTGCAAACTCAAGATGCGCACAGTTAATTGTTGATAGCAGAGCAGAGCAGACCAAGTTTCAAGTGAAAATTTGCTTTTTGGTTTTGTTTTGTGTGCTGTGACTGCAGGATAATTATTTTAATATACCTGTACTTCAACAACATATTTAAAACAACAACAGCCAGGTAATAACTCCTATTAAATTAAAAATAGATATATTTAATATCTGTCTCATTTTCAGTATGACTGCCAAGAAAAGAAGAATAGTGAATGAAAATACAAAGTATAGCGAGGAATGGGAAGAAAAGTACTTCATAATTCAAAATACAAAATTATTGTGTTTAATTTGCTGAGAGGTCGTTGCTGTATTTAAGGAATATGTTAAGAGGCATTATGAAACAAAACAAGGATATTTGAAGTTCGATAAAGAAGTGAAACAATCGAAGCTCAAGGAATTTAAGTCACAATTAAAGGCTCAACAAAAAATGTTTGGTGCAGCATTACAGCAACCTTCCAACATTGTTAAGGCAAGCTATTCTCTTTCATTTTTGATTGCAAAAAAATGAAAACATTTTCGGATGGTGAATTTGTGAAAGAATGTTTGGAAGCTGTTGCGAAGGATATTTTGCCTGATAAAAGTAAACTGTTTTCAAACCTGAGCCTATCTTGGCAAACAGTGTGTCACCGAATTAAAGACATTTCAAATGAAATTACCTTAAAACTGCATGACAGAATTCGATATTTCAAATATTTTTCTTCGGCATTTGACGAAAGCACAGACATTTCAGATTCAGCTCAGCTTGTAATGTTCCTTCATGGAGTAAATGAAATATTTCAAGTAACTGAAGAAGTGTTAAATTTGATAAGTTTAAAAGGTACAACAACAGGAGAAGATATTTTCCATGCTGTTGAAGATTCTTTACGCGAAAACAACATGGATTTGGAAAAACTTTCTGGAATATCAACTGATGGAGAACCTGCTATGATAGGTAAAGAAAAGGGAGCTATAAAATTACTAATTGATAAACTAGAATCCAACTAGTAACCGCTCCAAATGAGAGGATTTAATTATAATCCACTGTTTGATTCATCAACAAAATTTATGTGCCCAAGTATTATTGATGGATCATGTTATGCAAGTAGTTATAAAAACAGTGAATTACATTCAATCACATGCACTTCCGCATCGACAATTTAAGGAGTTCCTGAAAGAATTAGATTCTGAATATGGTGACATTTTATACTTCAGTAAAATCAGATGGTTAAGTCGTGGAAGATGTTTACAGCGGTTTTATGAGTTACGAGAAGAAATTGACAAGCAAAGACCTGTACCAGAATTAAGAAATGATGAGTGGTTATTGGATTTATGCTTTTTAGTGGATATTGTCAAAAAACCCAATCAATTAAATATTTCATTGCAAGGAAAAGATAACCTTATAAACGATACATTTAATCACATCAAAGCATTTCAGAGGAAATTATTGTTATTTGAATCACAATTGGAAAGTAATAATGCTCACCACTTTCCATTGTTATAAGAATTTAAGAAATCAAAGTGTAACAATTACATCAAATATGCAAAAGAAATAAGAAAACTTACAGCTGCTTTTGAAAGCCAATTCAGTAATTTAGAGTTACACAATCGCCCTTCCATGTTGAAATCGGGATTGCCCCAGAATATCTCCAAATGGAACTGGTTGACTTTCAGTGCAATATTGAATTAAAACACATTTTTGAAACATCAGAATCAAAAATAGATTTTTATAACACTTACGTCACAAAAGGGAAATTTTCCAATTTGAGAAATCTGGCACAAAAAGCTGTTAGCGCTTTTGGTTCAACTTAAACCTGCGAATTGTTTTTTTTCTTTCAAAAATGAAATTGACCAAACACAAAGACACTAACCTGCAACAACAATTATGATGTGCAAATACCCAAACTGAGATAGATTTGCAAAAGCTAAGTGAAAGAGTGGAGAAACAAATATTGCACTAGTAAAATAAATATTTTTTATATTTCATTTTTAGTGTTATATATTTCTTTACAATGTGCGTTTAGTATCATTATTATCCATGTTTACATGTAAGAATAATAGTAAACACAATAATAATAACTCACTATGTTTCAATTTTTCACTCCAAAAAAAAAAGGATATAGTGGGTCTAAATCGAATATAGGGATATATAATTTTATATGCGGTCCGCGGAGTTATGATGCATTTCCAAAGTAGCCCGCAAAATAATTTGGGTTGGCCACCGCTGATCTAAACTAATATTAAAGCCAGCGGCAGAGAAAAGAAAATGAGTGGAACAATTTTTGTTTATATTCACCATAAATATCACAAGCCATGAATAAAATTTATATTTTCAGAACCACAATATTATTCATAATAAGATGGCATTTAAGTTCTTTTCAAACTTTGTTCATACTGTAATGTGATATTTGGCTCCACCCTCCATTGCTGGAACCATTCTAGCAAAACTTATTTCATGGTAAAGTGACGTCTTTGTCTTCATCTTACTCATTTTCCCAGCAGCTTTAACAGATTCTTCTTCCTCCTTCATTACTTATCCATGTATTGAAATGGGAGTGTTCAATTGTTGCGCTGCAATGTGTCATGACACTCCTTCAAATTTGTTTGGTTCTTTAATGATATTAAATTTGTCACCGATTGACATATTATGCATTGAAGTCCAACTCTCATAAGCAGGAATATTTAAACAAGAGTTTCACTGTACTTTTCTACATTTTAACGTCCATTACAGTATTCAAGCCAAGAACATGTCGACTTTCAAGTCAGCACAACTTTTGAAAGTGTGTACAATTTCTCAAGTGTAATCTCTCTGGTGCTTGGCTTTCCATCAACTCTGCTCACATCCACTTTCCCAGACTCTCTCAATTTCCTGTTTTAAACACATTCCAAAAATAAAAAAACGTTTTATATTGTTTGTTTATTTATTGTATAACAGAATATCAAAAACAATTTCAAATTAACAAGTAGAGCAAAACTGTTTCCATCTACTTGCTCCATTGTGAAATATCTCTAAGAGCAAGTTCTATAATAATGTTGGTAAAATCCTAATTTATTCCATTCTCCATAGTCTGAATTACCAGTTTGTTTTAACGTTCTATTGCCTGTGGGCAAGGGAAATGCAACACAATTAACCCAGACTGAAAATCACTATTACAATACAAATCTATTTCTCTTTAAAAATCTTCACAAGGTACTCAAAAATTATTTTCAAAACTCTACTCAAAATGACATGTTTTCAAAAGTAGATTTTTAAGCAAATGAGTAAATGATATTCTTGAGAAATTCCTCACTCCACTCTTCATAACAAAAGCCAATTAATTCATGGTTTTTACATACTTCACTATTGTTTACATTACAGTTGTAAACATAATTTTAGGAAACCTTAACCTTTGCCAGTCACACACAATTGAATCTCTGCAATTCAGACAACTTGGTGGTGGCCACAATGATCCCAACCAAAATGTAAATATTAATGAAGACTTGTGTAAAAACAATGTCGCTGCTAATTACAGAACAAATTTTATTTTAAACTAATATTCACTTACAAAAATTTTCATCACAATAAAAGTAGTTCAATTATTTTCATATACAGTGTAACACCCTTACATAACTCAAGGCTAGCAAGTCTCTTTTCAAAGAGGAAACTCTGGGTTTTACTTCCAGTGCAGTTAGAATATATTTGTAGCTTTTCACTGCAATGCCTTAGTCCCATTGATGAGTGACAGTGAAAGCTTTCTTAGTGGCTTCCATCTACAGTTGTTAACTTCGAGATGACTATCTGGATCACTTCTGGACACTGATTCCCCCCAATGTACATCATAAGTGTCTAGGGAGTAAACCCAGGTAGTCTTACAAGTCTTAGTGGTTTGTAGTAGGTTAAAATGAGAATATAAACACACAAGGTAATCTACTACAATAAAAGCTACCTTGTTTGCAATTGACAGACTTTCTGAAGGACAATGTTCTTAAGCATAGGCAGCATGCAGGAAAACACATCATTGACTGTACTTAAAAACTTGCATTTACAGGAGTTGGATAGTCTCGAAAACCTTTCATTCCTCGTATTTCAGGTAATTCACATGTTTAGTAGTTTTTGATTCTTTTGGTATTGGCAGTGATCAAATGCTTTATCAGGGACAACTTGCCAAATATATATCAACTTTAATTCATGTTCTTTTGGGTAAA
Source organism: Laupala kohalensis (assembly GCA_002313205.1). Taxonomy (NCBI): domain Eukaryota; kingdom Metazoa; phylum Arthropoda; class Insecta; order Orthoptera; family Trigonidiidae; genus Laupala; species Laupala kohalensis. The sequence goes on along the minus strand of NNCF01130622.1, from coordinate 152,764 downwards.
ACACGAAGTCATCACCTGATTATTATACTCTCAATTCTATTCTTTTCATGACTCGGGGAAATTACTGGAAGAAAAAGAAGAGGAAAATCAAATGCATACTCTTTTTACCAGTGCTTTTACTACTAGAGGAAGGATGTCATAACCAAAACTTCAGAGAGTATTTGGAACACCTGAATGGCAAAGAACACTGAATAAGATAATACTTATCACAGTAAGTTGAAGAAAATAATGTTATTTAAACACCTGTTTGTCACGCTCCGCAGCAGTCTTATTATCAAAGTCCATGGCTTGTTTAGCATTGTGATCTGGTCTTTCTCTGATTTTCTCCATAATAAAAGTAAGAACAGCCATAATAGCATCAACACTTCCAGTGATTAAGCAAACTCGCTCTGAGGTTCCTGAAAAGAAAGGAGTATAGAAAAATGAGACTTAGAACATTTGAAAAACACAACTCAATAGACTCATTATCGATAAAAAACATACACCAATTTCCAGCAGGTGCAACCTTCAAAGATGCATAAATTGAAAACTATACCAACATACCAACTCTTACTATATTATATGGCAATATCACAAGGAAAGCTTATTATTTGGCAACTCTCCACCCAATATTTTTGTCAAAACCACAAATAAAGTATGGAAGAAAATTAGAACATAATACTGATAGAGTTAATTTTTAAAATTTTAAATAATGCACATAAACAATTTGTATCAATTACACTAATTTAATTTGAACCATGTTATTTTTATAAATATAGATTTCCATGGTCGGAGTCGTATGAATTTGTCTGTCCGGGACAAAACGCGTCTTAGTAGATACAACTATCAACATTTTGACTATGCTATGACCTTCTTCAGGGCAATTTCAGAGTCGTACAGACCTAAGTCACTGTTGTACTCTGCAGCAGTATAGAAACAGAAGACTGGTTTTAGACTTAACATTTATTCACAATTCTCACCCATCAAATATATATCATGTGAATACCCCTCTCCAAGATTCCACCCGGTGACACAATGTTCATAGAATTTTATTATCTACCAAGAGAAACTCAACATTTAATTCAAAGAGATAATGAAAACCAAATATCGATGGATCAATGGTGCCTAATCAATTTTATTAGCAACTTCTAATATCTTTGCTTATTCCAGAATTCTGTTTTCTTTTAACCCAAATCCTTCAAGTTTCATAAATTAACAAAGCTAGTAAGAAATTCAAGGCCAAAGTATACCATGTGGTCCAAAGAGGGTTCGAAAAAATGATTAATGTCATAATACTACAAATATTATTACGGTTCCGAAAATATAAGTCGTATTCCTCGCTCTTCATNTGTTCCGCACTATTTTCTTCTCTCCGCCACCGTTTATGTTAGTATGTTAGGGGTATGTTAGTTATAATATGGCTCGCGACAGCGAGCCATGAACAATTATAATGAACAATGATGTTAGGTTAGCCATGAACAATGATGTTAGGTTTGTTAGACCCGGCGATTTAGTTTTAAGAAAATATGTTGTACGTGTGAAGATGGAGGCGATGATGGAGGTAGCAGCACTCGCGGAAGGATATACGAAAAATAAGGTTGTTTTTCTACGGCGTTGGACCACATGGTAGATTTGGTCCGAAATTCAACTTGGTCTGCCTTGGCAAGAAGGATTCCTTACCACTGTATTTACCTGAATATAGTCCCCCCCCCCTAATTTAGGAGGTAAAACTTAGAAGAAAATTAAGTTGAGTACAATCAAAGTCTTTCTGAAGGGAAATGCTCAATCAAAATTCCATGTGAAATGGTTGGCTCTGTTAAGTATAATCTTAAGTTTTTTGGAATGCAAAGGTGACAGGTGCAGTTCAAATTCTCTTGACATCGCCAGAAAACGGACTTCTACTTCGAATTCTCGTGCCGCTGCTTTATTTCCTTGTGTCTAAGTATTATTTAGAACTCGCAGTTTAAATTTAGCGTCGAAGCATCTTTGACCGCCCAACTTGCGTTGTGTCGAAAATCCCCGTCTCTCGTTAGAACCATGTGTCACAGTCGACACGGTGGCGACAATCCGCCATTCCTAGACGACACAGACCACTGTTCGGTTCCCAATTCGAATCAGCGTCAAATCCCGCCGTCGTCGATCGATGTTCTTTGTGTTACGTTACGTATACGGCTTGTGTTCGGAATGAGCACTTTTCCCGTCCTCAACTCCGTGTGTAGTCCCCCAATGGATTTTCGGGTAATTTTTCGAGAAAAAAAACACACTATATTCGGGTAAATACGGTAGTAGAACCACAAGCAAGACGTTTCTGTACTGTGATCTTTTCAAGTCTGCTCCTACAACCCAATTTTTTTTATAAAGCCCTGGATATGAGCTTTTTTTCTTTATAAACAATTCAAAGCCTAATTTGAAAAAAAAAGCCAGGATTTTAGTTTCATTTTTCGAAAACAAAACAAAAAAAATAAATAACTTCCTAGAACCGACAACGGCCCGAAAAAGGTCTATGCTGTAAAACAGCATAAACTGGTAGCTTTCTTATGAACCCTTTCCCTGTATGTATATAAAATTGACAATATTTGTGTGATATTACATATAATTATTACATATTCATTTCACAAGGGCTATAAGTTATATTTTTCCATTGTTGTTGGCTTTTCTCTTCTCCTCTGGTGAAAACCATATAAGATTTTGCTCATCGCTTTACAACTAGCTGATCACACAGGTTTGGTTAGTGATTTCCATATCTATTGATGAGCTGGGTCCCATTATTATGATACTGTTTGTATGAGCGGCTATGAAACCAAACTGATACGAATTAGACATGATATTCATGAACTGGGGTTTACTAGTGGGGTTTAGGAAAAATAATACTTCAAGAAATAATTTAAGGGATATTTTGCATTTCTCAAGATTCAGTCTGCTTTCTGTAAGAACTAAAAGGTTATGAAATAATAAATGTGCCCTATTTTCTGAAGTACAAAACAGATTTATGTCAAAGTGTTCTAAAAATTAGAAATTTGGAGCAATTATTACAATGAATAAACTATTTCTCATTAAAGGTGAGGTGATGGTTCGTGGCATCTAAGTCACATAAATATGGCCTGAAATTTTGGTTGGTTATGGGCAAACACTCCAAAAACATGCTCCATGTTACATCACACTTGGGAGATGAATGTCCTGTAAAAGACAGACTTAAAGATCCCAACTAGACTCACTATCTTTCACATTAAAATTTTAACGCCTTTATATCAAGCACTTGTTTCTTGATTCTTGATGGATATATATCTCCACACTCCAGGTAATGTTGAGTATTTGCTTCAGTGCCTATTCTTCATATTAATGTTGATGATTGGAGAAAATGTTGGTGAGAGAAAAGGAAAATAATAAATGAGATGTAGAATGAGAAATATTTTTATGCTCTGATGAAACAATACCCTTCTGAACAATATAATAAATAAGATGCATAAGATGCAAAGCATATAAATAAGATTAAGAACCAACGTGAATGAATTAACTACCTATTTTTCTTTCATTATTAACCCCCAGTCAGTGTGGCAGTCTCAGAGACCACTTGAAACAATGTTTTTTATTTTTCCAACCATGGAAGTTCATGAGCAGTCCATAGCTGTATCTTCTTGAAATACATTCCTTAAATGATTAACTGTGTGAAAAGTTGTGTTAAAGGCATAATACAAAGTAAAACAAATGAGAAGGTTCCCCACATAAAAGCCATAGAAGCCACAAGGATTATGTATGCTGTTAGCAACAAACCAAAGGATGAAGTCAAGAGACAGACTCAACCTCTTTCTGATACGAGAAAGAATGCAAATGGTTCAACAGCTATGAACTATGCAAAATGTTGCACAAACAATACAAATATTCCCTTTATCAGACAAAATTTATAAGTTTGAAGGGAAGCTAGTGGTTGAACACTGTATGGGTTTACGGAGTATCCCGTGTATTTTCTTGAAAAATAAGAAAATTAAATATCATTGCAGAAAATCCAACAGATTTTTTGTGTCATGAACACACTGAAGTATTACGCAAATAATTAATGTGGATTTTCATCAATTATATGAAAAAATTAATATTATTTGCTGTTGAATTAGTGACGATTATAACATTCAGTAATTCTGTGGGTTCCAGATTAAAAAGTCTCATTAATTATGGATGTAATACTGTTGTTTTTTTCTTCAGATAGGTTCCCTTTTTTTAATATACAGGAAAAAGTAATTTACAGAGTAGATGGTACAGTAAACAATCTAAACAATCATAACTTCACATTCAATATTAGTATTGAGTAAGTGCCCACACTCATTAAGTACACACACAGATTTAGAAAAGTGATTCCGAACTGATGATGGAGGGTCACAACTGCTCTCCCATCTTCCTATACACAAAAACAGAAGTAACATACAAATAATGTTACTACTTGAAAAATTACCCACGAGCCCAAAAAAATTACTTTTTCAATCATTATCATCAATAATTTCCTTGCAAATACTAATGTTTTTACTTCATTCTGTACTTCTCCATAAGCTCTATAAAATTTTAAGCTGCCCCACACATCATAGAAGCTGGCAACCCCTGTTATCAGATGATTCTAATAGAAGTTCAAATCCTCCAGATGGACGAATTTCAAAATCATAGTTCCACAAGCTTCTCACTTTTTTTTCAATAGTGTTCCACTAGGTTTTGGATAGTGAACTAAGTTCCGCAGATAGGATAGCGAAGGCAGCAGCCACAATGGGGCCTGTTCTGCCAACTCAACACTCCCTAAAGAAATGCAAAAGGACGATCGAGAAACTCATAAACGATGAATGGGTCTACAGGTCGAGCGCTGAAACCACAGGACGGGCCCTGTTTGATATCCAAAAAGAACCAGCCCCACCAAATTGGTACTGAGGAGTCAGCAGACATGTGGCGACCTTTATTGCTAGGGCTAGAATAGGCCATATTGTGACAAATAGTTACCTATTAAGGTTCCATCTCGCGGAATCTGAGACATGCAACAAATGCGGATTAGAAAAAGAAACATTGGAACACGTATTGTTGAAGTGCAAACCAGAGAGTTCAGCTGGAGCCGCCCTTAAAGCGGCTCTTAAAAACAGCACTGACCCAATGACAGATATCCTGAGAAAGAAAGAACACTGGGCACTGGCAGCGGCGGTATACCACGGTTATCGAGCCATCGGAGTCATCTGACACTGGACGCTCGAAGAGGAAGAAGAACAAAGTTCCATTAGGTATTCCTCATTTTTTCCCCAGTTTAATTTATCCAGGCTGAAAGTTCTGAGGCTCTGTTAAATTCTTTTAACAGAACTACTGTTCGACAATTTTACTGTTGCCATAATAAAAGTGTATTGCTACATCAAATGACCAGATTTGTGTTAATGTAATGTGTTCATTGTTTCTTCATATGATAGAAAATTATTCTTCTCCACTCAGTTATCTTTGTCATCAATTAGTTTTCTTTTAAGAGTTAATGATGTTTGTTGCTAGTTTTCATTAATGATCCACCTGATGATTCTTGTTAGTGATGTTATGCAACTAATTATATTACTAATGACCAAGACTTAAAATTTCCAAATTTTAATCTTATTATATTAACAATAATTGTAAGTTTAAATCAACTATCTCACAAACTTATGGTGGGATTTTGAAGAGATTTGATACCTACAGTTTTTTTTAATATCAGGAAGCAAATGACATAAGTGTCAATCTTATGAAAATTCATTTCAGAAAATTATTAAATGGGCAATAATTGTAAGTTTAAATTGATTTTTGTCTGTAAGCGTAACCCAGTTCCTTCCCATCTATTTGAGATACATCCACTGGGCACTCACCTATAGGTCATGACATTTAACTGTTCTGTGGAATGTTTTACGCAATGTACAACACTCGCTAAAGATGACTATGAATTGATAATTGACACATTTTCCAGTAGTGAGGGCGCTGCTCTGTGACACCTGGATTGTCATTGGTATCAGTATTATAAGAAATAATAATTCAACTGTAAAATAATCTGCAAACCATTAAAATAAGAATTATTTTATTAATCCATTGTCAGAATTTTCTTAGAATTTTTGCAACCGCTGGGGTTGAATTTTTTTCACTGTCCCAGTAGCAAATCCAATGAATTTCTCAGGCTCCCTAAAATTATGTTAATTTTTGTTTCAACATTTTACTACAGATTTATAACTACAGAATAGGAACATTAAATTCACCTATATTTGATGATAAAAATAATTTTATTAAATTTAGTGTGACAAATTTCAAAACAATTTTCCAAATGTAAGGGAACTGAACTATTTTTCACACTGGTGAACTGACTCTGATCTCTTTCCCATTCCTGCGCACACATTGCTCTTCACTGTCCAATTTCTAATCACTGTCATCCAAAGCCAATTACCCACTCTGCAAATTCTCACAATCCAACAAACATTATATTTCGTAAACCTCTTGACACCACCATACTTCAACAACACACTACCACCACTTCACTCAAACAACAATATATAAAATAAAATATCAATGGAAAATGATTGATATTCAACAATGAACTTCTGGAAGATTCAGAAAACAAGTAGACAAAAATATGAATAATATCTAGTAACAAAAAGTTGAAATCTGACCGAAAAGTACAAGCATGTCACACAAATGTAGAGGATGGGTAGTGTCCATTTTTCATCTCTAATGGGTTAAAAATTTGCTTGAAAATGTTCTTATACTGACTAAATGTGAGCATTGCTCCGTCCCCAGTAAAATAATACTAAAAATAAAAAAAACAAACACACAAGAATTTTGGTTTTATAATATATTTTTAACATAGACTTCACAGAATTAACAAATTAAATTAACTTATCAAATTAATTGCAAAAATGAGTATTAATTCATGTATTCAAAATTTACTGACAATTATTTTTATAACGAATAAATCTGAGCGAAGCTACGTCCCCTAACATTAAAAGTAATATCAGCATGCAATTGTCTGTTAACTCTAGAATTTTAAAGATTCCTCAACATTTTTTATTTTCCAAATTTTTTGCATAAATATAAATTGAATAATAAAAAACAAAACAAATGAAATTGTTAGTCTACATGAATTAGTGGGTTATGAAACATTTAAGCAAATGAAAAATCATATTTAGAGATCAAGCTCATTACTGATCAAACAAAACAACAGTAGCATTGAAAGAAAGTAAAGTATTTAGCTCCTCCTCACCATTAAATATTCTGACACAGTTGTCCTCTCAAATTAAGGGTAAAGTAATTAACTCTAAAGAAAGGGTAAGTATAAAAGTCCCCTAAGAACATTCTATTCCAAATATCGCTACATCACATCATAACCAGTGCTTGATTACAAAATACTGAGGTTCAGGGGCACAGCAGGGAAGTTAGATCTCGATTGAAGGGTCTTAAAGAGCACAATTTTGAAATTTCCAGGCAAAATGATGACGAAAGAGTTATTAGGCTCCAATTTTAATTTAATATCCATAAAATCTGAGGTGTATGAATTCAAATATTTGCAATTTAAGTATATAAGTAATTTGATTGTTATCATTCCAATTTGTACCTGAAAGGTTCAGGGACAGCATTCCAATGCCTGATATAAGCCCTGGAACAGCATCCCAACCTGGATATCAAGCCCTGATTATAACGATTCTATGCAAGATGCTATTCTATTTCAAAGAAACTTTCTCATCAGAAGAGGAATTAAAATAAATAGGGTAGACCAAAAAATATTACCTGGGTAGAAGTCATTAGCTTTAGACATTTTCACACGAGCTCCAGCATCTTTTTGCAACTGGGCAATTGTGTCCCCACCCTTTCCAATAATAGCACCAGCAGCAACGCTAGGAACCAACATTTTGAAGTGATACGTTCCATCAATTCCTAAAATAAACAATACACATGTAAAAGCACAATTTTCTTCAACAATATGTACCATCAACCATTCCCATTTTAGCAATGGGCAGGGAGACACATCACAAGAGAATTCTTGACAGTATCTTAATCATACCTTTCCTCTCCACTTTAGACCCAATGAATGAATGTATCTCACAAACATAAATGATCACAAATCTAGTTTACAAATAGTCCGTAATGTCATGGCGTCTTTCATAACCATACAGAAGGAATGAAATAAATTAAACTTCTTATTTCTATTATTATACTGTAAACTACAATTGTAAAAAATAATGATTTTGACATACTTCAAAATTAGAATTCAAGGTATAAAATGTCACGTTTAATAACTAGAACCTCACTAATCAGTAAGAACTGGTTTAAAATAATTAGAAACTGAAGATCCAGTTTATTAATAAAAGTTTTGGAGAAAACTTCACATTTCATGTGAATGATTAATACAAAGTAAAGGAAAAAAATTACTCTAGCTGTTGTAAGTAAATAAATTTTTTTTGGGAAAGGGTGCAGGTAAACAAATCCTGACTTTCAGGAAATGAAGAAAACTATCTGGTAAAATACCAATTGTACTGAATTTTTATTACTTCTCGCAAAAAAAAACAAAATCATAAATGTGAGTAAGTATATTCCACCAATTCTTTGAGTTTTAAACCTTTCATTAATTGTTAACATATATTAAAAATAAAAACATTTTTGAAGCACTAAGATTAACAAAATAGCTATGATTTGCATTAGGAAATACAGTAAAGAATTATTTCACATCAAAAAATATTTAACATAAGTATAAACAAAAAATATTTTCTTTACAACTTATAATCTAGATTTTCTTCTCGCCGTCTTCAACAATCTTCCCCAACCACATCTTCATTGAAGCAGAGACACTGGCAAAACATATTGTTGCTATGGCCATTAATATTTGACTACTTACAGTATTATTAAAAAAGTGTTAAAAATTGAAGGAAGAGTCCAATAGTTTCAAAGAGCATTTGACAAAGTAGGAGTGCTCATTCAAAAAATGTCACCTATCACCTTTCAATAAAAAAGAGATTGTGGTAAATCAACATTACTGAACATACCAAATAACGAACAAACTTACCAAGGCAGGTTAATACATATTTTCATGACATTTCCATACACGATTGTTTCTAGCTCATCAAGACACAAGGGCTCTAATGAACTTGACGAGCCCTAAAGCCCCAAGAAAAAATCATCAAGACGCAGAGTAATACTGAGGCTCTTGACACTAACAATAAAATAGTATTGCAAACCAAAAAGAAACAAAAATTTAATTATAATTACTTACAATTTCTATATTTAATTAATCCCTCGAAAATTGTTCCCAACTTCTCATAAGGTGTTCTAAGTAAAATGTATAATATCGCAAAAGGATCAATACAACATTAATACACTGCACTTCAGTTAATTTCATAATCCAATGCAAGAACTCAAAACTCATTAGAATAGAAATTGAGAGAAAGAAAATAATTTCTCCAGTGACAACATATTTCCCCTCTTATTTCAAAAGATTGCTCTTAAATCATGTTATATACCCGGAATTTCATTTTGAAATGCAAACAAACATTCATTTACAATGATTGGGTTGAAAGATTTAAATTTAGCCCACTTATTTGACTTCCACAAATAATAAAAAATTGTACAGGATTAAAAAGATTCTGAATAAGAACATAAGCTCAATTTTGTCTCAAGATAATGTTACACATACTTACAGAATAGCCAATTGTTGACTAATTAGAAATATAAGGGCATGACTCAGAAAGAACAAATATATTTTTTCAAAACTTGCCAATTCTCCAAAAATGGAAAAACCTGTCACAATGAAAAAAACTTAACAGGACAGAACATCAAAATCCAAAGGTAAAAAATAGCACAAAAGAACAGTACCATTACAAAAGTAATATGCTTTTTAACCATGTATATGAGAAAAGAGAGGAAATCAATCTCCATTCTGCAATCTAAAATATATATTTCAACATAATAGTATGAAAGATGGACAAATCTTAATTGGTTGTAAGAGATGTAATTAGTTTGCCTTCTATGCTTAGTTATACATAATTTTTAGTTATGTTTTAATTCATTTATGCTCTATTAATACATAATAAAAATAACAGAACGCAACATTCTACCTACTACAAGTTTGTTCGTCTACTACAGAATTTATTATTCTGAAACAATTTATATCAATTACTGAGATCGTACAATGTTATTTTTCAAATAAAATTAATTTATACAACTGACCATGACTGATGTTCTTTTCAATATATAGCATGACAAACTGAATTTCTAAAAGCAGTTTCATTCATTATACTACGCTTTTACAAGTCCAGATACTGGGGGTCACAAATTTATCTCAAGTACAAAATACAAAGGTACTAACTTTCTAAAATAATAGAGACAATTTCATCCCAAGTTTTTCACTTTAATAGTATATTTGTGTCTATTAATTACATTTCAAGAGACAGCATTATCAACTTTCCATATAGAAAAATTATAAGGTAGTTAGTAATTTCTTGGATGTTCACAACACCATTAATTATTTTTTTATTACATCCGTATTGTTAAGCATTTGTGAAGGTAAATCAGAGGTTTCTAAGAAAGTATAAGAAATTTTTTTACACCAACTACATTCATCAGAAATGTGATAATTAAATTGTTCTAGACTATTCCCCATAGAAGTGCTTTATAAGATAATAAAAACCATTTAAACTCCAAAAACATACATTATAGTGACACTAACTGTAGAAATTAATGATTTCTTACAGCATGTGCCATGTTTTCCGATTTCTTCCAATGCAAAAAAAAATCATTAACATTGAAATATTTCTGAATTTGAGTTTTGATGCAAACAACATATCTTATCACCACCAAGAACGAAGCTAATGTCAGGATAAGAGACGAAATGATTTTGTCTTCGTATTTCCAGATGTCCTGGATGTACGTTTAAAAATTTTCAGCTTGACAACAACATAAAACAAATAGATTAACATGTTTTTCTATGGGTTTTCATAATCTTTCAGCTTCTAAAACACAGATAACATTTGTACTTTAATAACATTGATATCACAAAGAGGAGAATACAAACCTGATGGGAGACTTCAAAAAGATGAGGTAGGGATAAAAATGAATGGAAATTATTTATATTTATTTTATACTCTTTAACATGCTTTGATTTCTTACGTTACTTTTAAACAATTTTGATGTAATTTTACAAATACTTAACAATATCAAAATAAAAATCTAAAATTATTTTACGTGGAGATTATACAATTGGGAAACAATTACAAATTACATATGCTAAGTACTACAAGATCACACTGCTGAAATTTCTGAATAAAAATAATTCAACAAACACTGTGGAAGAAATTTGATATCAATTTTCTCTATTATTCTTGTGAGAATACTCGAGGTTCTCTGCTTCAAGCAAATAATTAGAGGAAATGGATGACCTTAAGCCGGAGTCTCTCCTTACCATTAAAATTTTCCAACAACAGAAGTAGGAGTAAAATATATCCTCCAAGTCATTAAGAAATTCTTTAAAATACATCAATAATTTGTAAAGGTGTAGTCATGACAATACCAAAACTTAAATTAAGTTTCAGTTTCTTTTTTTGAAGAAAAATTGTTTAACTATTAAATATTTGATTTATCTAATACAATATCGATCTTGAAAATAACTTCATAGAAACAAACTTTTCTGTTCTCATTAAGAATATCAATTTCATAATACTTACTGCCATCTCCAGTAAAAATTTCAACCACTTAGTGAACATACCTTAAATTTACTTGAATTTATTATCACAGATCCAACAATTATGAGGTAAGAAACTTTTTTCATTACTATAACAAATACAACTCAAATACCATCCTATACAGATCTCATATCACTCTAAAAGCCTATAATACAAACTTGACTGCCTCTTCAAAAAAAAGTTTCAAAAGAACACAGCAAGAACAATATCCTGCTTGTACAACTAGAGGGGAACTCGGGAGATGTAATTGGACGCTACATATTGAAAATATTCCAAATAAAGGAAATAAGTAAAAAAAACTGCATTCATTCTAGGTGTAAACAAATAATTGTAGACACCCCGTAAAAAATTATACTCAATATAATGATAAAACTAAAGATTAAAATTTGATTTAGAACAGAATTTTGGAAATAATTAGTGCTTTCCAAATATTTTTTTAACATCTCAAAAATGATATAACACTATATAACCAATACAACAAAATTGTATTAATGGATAACAGGAGTAATAAGCACATATTAAATGTCAAGGACTGAAAGTAAATAAGGAAAACTTAACTTGAGTGAAAATATTAAAATATTTCTAATACTGAAAACAATATCAAAATTAGGAATTGAAAATTAAAATCATTTAACCCAGAGCAGCAAAGATATCACTTTCATATTTAATATCTTCAACCACTTTTATGAAATACAACACCTAAGGTCACCATCTGGAATATCAAGTTACCTCTTCAGGTGACATCTAACCACAATATTTTCTAATCAAAACATTATTAATCTGAAGACACAAACAATAATACAAAAAACTTAACAAGCTCATTTAGAATATAAAGGAAATCCAATATGTAATTTGCACGCAAAAGAAGTAACATATGTGAAGTCAACATGTCAAAAAAGATTGATAATTCAATGACAATTCATGAAAGATTTATATTTCTAAACTGCAATGTTTAACAGAACTATTACATCACACTCAAGCGGCAGCTTAAATTAAAACTACTTAAAATTCATCCAGTTTTCAAGTCAACACATCCTGTAGGTTTACTAGGTATGTCACTGCTTTCAAACTCCATGATCTACCGCACAGATTCATAATTTAACTAATGAATATAATAGAAGGACGAACTTAAAAATTCCAACTCATCAAATCGTGAAAGTAGGAAATACATGTTAGTTACTGCTAACTAAACCTACAAAATGTGACCATGGCCAAACTTATGTTCACTGTACTATATTAATACAGTCGTATAATAGCTATCAGCATAGATTCATTACCTCCAGCGTAATGTGATTTCTTAGTAACTCCATTTTCAACATCCCCGTCCAAAGGCCTTTTTCTAGAATCTTGAATTTCTGGAGACGGACACGTATCCATACCCGAGTCCGCCGCCATATTGGACCAATTGGATCACAGAGTACCTACGGCTACCACTGTCACCATGTTGACCAAAGACAGAGAATCACCATAATAAATTAGTGCAGAGGACCTCAAGTGACGTATGGTCTGTGAATGGTTTCGATCCATATTTTTTCTCCGTGGTTGAAGTGTTTCATCCATGAAAAATAAATATGACCTTTCATTCACTTGTTCTTGATTATGGAAAGTCCATGGAAAATATTTAAACCAATCACGAAACCTGCATTGGAGTCACAAAGCGGTACCATGGAAACCGCGAAATTGTTGACAGTCGGAACTGAGTCGAGGGTTAGTTGAAGGGAATGAGGAAGATATTTCTTAAACACGGTGGTTGAAGGGAGTATGGATTGGAAGCTGTTAGAATATGTCTGGCAATATGGATGTAATACTGTAGCTAGTTGTACCCGCGTCGATATTGTAATTTAGAAGAGCCTGTGTGGGAATATCCTTTAATTGCCCATTTTTCTTCTGTCTAGAAGTTCATTTCATTTGTTAGTGTAACATCATTATAAGATTTGCAAGTGTTGATATTTTGGTCCTTGAAAGGCTTAAAAAATGTTTGAAGATAGTTCGAATTATTGTGTTGGTTTTGTTGGAAATGATGTTACAATTGGAAGGTTAGTAATGTTTATTATTTGTGCTTCACTTTTGTTTGGTGTGTACAATGAATTTGCCTATGGTTAAAATTTAATTTTAGATTAAAAGTTAGAGGATCATGCATAAGTTTATTCAATTTTATAATTATATTTGATAATTGTATCATACAACACACTTGAGAATAATTTGCTATAGATTTGATATGGATTTACTGAAGCATAATCAATATTTTGATCAGGTTAAATTGTCACATAAGCTTTCATATGTTTTATCGATTTTAATACACCATAAATACTATGGAGAGTTTGTTAACAAGGTCTATTGCAACTGACTTATACAAACATATATATTTTTTTATTCATAATTTTTACATCATTTTAAGCATAGTATTTCATATTAATTTATGACAAGCAATCATTCCTTCTCATAGATTTTATAAATAGCATGTCATTTTAATGTACAAAGTATGGAGCTACAATTGAAATTCTCAATCCACATACATTATTTTCATTATAATTCATTTACATGAAGTAGGTGTGACTTAGGCATGCTCTGTCTAAACATTTCATACCCAAAATACCTGAGAAATGAATAACAATAATAATAAAATATATAAAATTCGTTGGAAGTTTATTGGTTATCTTTAGTATTTTATTAAAATGTTTATTGCTGTACATTGGGGAAGGCACCCAAACCTACTAGAATTGGTGATGCAAAGATTCTCCCTTGTGCTCCTGGTGGTCACATTGCAAAACCTTTTAAGACTGATATGTACGTTGCCATTCTTGCAGAGTGGTCATGGATCATAATTGCTTTAAAGAGACTCTGAACAGTGAAAAACTAGAAACACTGCTCTGCTAAAATGTCAAACAGAGCTTAGCTCATGATTCACCCAGCATTAGTATTCATCACTTCTTGAAGGATGAAACTTTACATTAGAAGTGGGAAATAGCCTCTAACTCCATGTGAGGTATTTTTCCATTCACACAATATTTGTCCACATTCATGCAAATGTTAAAAATTCTTCTACAATGAATGTCCATTATATAATCAAGGTAAATAAATAATTTAAAGCTTATCACCTTATGATAGATGAATATTATGTACTTTGTAATTTTAAATACACAAAATATATAGTATTTGTCCATCATTGGGTTGAAAGTCTTAAATTACTTATGTATTGTGGTTACAAATTCTTGTAACTTAAATGGTTTGATTCAAAAATCAAATTTTTTTTTTTTTTAAATAAATTACAATGTAATTTACTCAGTTTTCTTGTTACGCTGGGCTGCAAAAAACATTACCCATTTGTCTCTTGCAGTATTATGTAATGACATAATCTAAGTAAGAAAACTGCTTAAATTGTCTATATTATTGTTTATGGTAAAAATTTCACCAACTACAAGGAGATTTAATTCATTTAATGATATTTTCCCCCAATATTGGAAATAACATTATTTGGAACCAAATGCTGGTAATGTCATATTTTTTACAGCCGAGTCACGTAAACTGAAGTTTACTCTTAAAATTTAATTCAATGTGTCATGAAATTGAGAGACTTATTAATAATTTGGAAGATAAATCAGATTCTGTTGATGGAATCAGCATTAGGGTTTTGAAAGCATAACACAATTTTTTACCTTTTGGAATATATTTTCTACATTTGTATCAATAAATCTTACTAGCCTATTGAACTTAAAAAATCAATAATTGTTAAATTGTTATATCATAATACTACCCATTACAGGCCAATCTCATTAACATCAAATATTTGAAAACATTATTTACTTTTGACTCTGAAATTATCTGAATTTTAATAATGTTTTATTAAACAATAAATTTGGTTTCATGAAAAATAATAGTTCATGTGATGCCATAGCATTGTCAATAATTAACATCTAAATTAATATTAATAAAAGCAAACCCATACTTCCTATATTCTTGATCCTGGCTAGTTTCTAAATTACACTAAACGATTTTGATAGAAATGACATCAGAGATCGTACTTTTTAAGCGATTCTTAAGTTCTTTAATCTAACAGTAAAATTCATTAATGAGCTAAGTAAGATTGTTGCAACTTGAGTCTTTCAGGGAACAATTCTCGAACCTTTGTTATTTATTTTGTGCATAAACTATATGCTGGAAACTTCCAAGTGTTTATGTTTTTGCCTAAGCTGACAATTGTATTTTGCTCTGGTAAGGATTGGAATTTTACTAAGAATAAGGTGTCTTAATTTGCATTGTATGGTGGTTTGGTTAGGAAACAATCAATTATTTCTTGATATTGACACAACAGCATTCATTCCGTTTAGAGAGTATCAAATAAGTTTTCCTGAGGTGTGAGACATTCGTATAGATTGATTATCAATTAAGAATTTACTTTTGTAAATGTCCATTTCATATTACTGCTAATTATGAGTTGATTGGATGTGGGGGGGGACAATGTTACAAAACCTTTGCAATCACTTCATATGAGAATATTATAATTTATTAACTTCAATAAATAAGTAAAATCTTAATGTTAGAGACTCTTTTTTTTTCATTGCTTCATCACTGAGTCTTTAAAGAAGGAATTCATTTATTCTGACTATATTGCCTGAAAAAGAATCATAATCATACTGAGAATTAAGAAATCTGTGACTCGTAAAAATATCGTCAATTGTTCTGTTTTGAAAATATAAAGGTTAGACAACTATCTTGAGACTTTCAATAGACAAAAAAAGTTTTTAATGAACAACAGATGAAATAGATTGTAAACAAGGAAACTTAAGTCTTGATAAATTAATCATTTTTAGTATTTAATTCATAAATATATCTTTATTTACAATTTAGACTTTATTTTCAGTTTAAAATTCTTTACTTTCCTGACCAGACCTATGTATGGGTGATTCCTTTGCCTCTGTGGGGTGTAGCGTACAGTTGATCCCTTTATTTGTTTACATTTGTATCTTTGTAATTGTTTCATTATATTTTCTGGTCGACTAAACACTATTATTAATTATTCTTTTTTTTGACCACATAGGATCACTTTAGTCAGTCCATTATCTAGTCTTCTTTGAAGGCTCTGTTTGGGCCTTGCGGTCCTCCCAATACTTTTCCATATGCTCTGATCTTCAAGCTCTTTCTTGTGTTGAAAATATTTGGTTTGTGACTTTGTTTCTTGTGAGTGTGAAGCGAATATTCTTGATTTTGTTTTTAAATTTATTCTTATCTATGGTGTCTTCTGGTGTAAGATCAATTTCCTTTAAATCCTCTCTGACTTATCTAATCCACCTGCATCCTGTTGTGGTATTTTTTGACTTGAGATTGTACTGTACCAGTTGTTTCAGAAGTCTCAGATCCTGCATTCTCATTATGTGTCCAAAGAATCCCAGTCTTCTCTTACGCATGGTATCAGTAATGGGTTCCAATTCTTTGTACACGACTTTGTTGGGCAATATCCGCCACTGTCCGTCTTTCTGATATTTTTTTTTGATGCAGGTTCTTCCAGTTCTTTTGATCTGTAATTTATCAGTTTTTGATTGTCCGTTCAGGTGGAAGAGTGTTTCTGCTGCATAAGCAACTTCCAGTTTTATAACTTTATTGTAATGTTTAATTTTTGCATTTATGGATAGGCATATTTTTCTGTAGATGTCCCACGTTAATTTTTGTGCTTTAGCTAGTTTGTTTGTTCTTATTTGAACGAGGGTTTTTCATTTACGTTATTTGTTATTATATCTCCAAGGTATTTGAATTGGGTTACAATTTTCACTCTATTAACATCTATGTTTATTTCTTTTAATGATGTTGGTTTTGGGGTATAATTTTTGTTTTTTCAAACGATATTTTGAGGCCAATTTTATTTGCAATGTTTTGATGTTCTGATATCTGTGTTTTTGCTTCATCTGTGTCATTCGCTAGTAATGCCAAATCATCGACAAAACCAAGGCAATTTGTTTTTATTTCTCTGCCTATTTTAATTTGGGGGGGACATTTCTTAAACCATTCCCACATTACTATTTCGAGAGCACAGTTGAACAGTAGTGGTGAGAGTCCATCACCCTGGCGTAGTCCTGTTTTGATATCAAATGGTTCTGACAATTCACCTCTGAACTTCACTTTTAACTTAGTGTTTGTGAGGGTTTTACAATCTTTATTAATTTGGGGTGCAGTCCAAGGTGTCGTAAATTGTATAGCAGAGACTCCCTTCCCTGTTGATACAGTCATAGGCTTTTTAAAAATCTATAAATGTTATCACCATATCTTTGTTCCTCTTCCTGTTGTAGTCCATTATCAGCTTTAGACTCATGATCTGATCAGGACAGCTCCTCCAGGGTCTGAAACCTCCCTGGTATTCTCCTAGTTCTTTTTCCAGTTGCAGCCTGATTCTGTTAAGGATGATTCGTGAAATAATTTTATATGTTATATCTAGGAATGAGATTCCCGTGTAGTTGTTAGGGTTTGTTTTGTCTGCCTTTTTATGGAGTGGGTGGATGATGGCTGTTGTCCATTGTTCTAGTAGTTTTTCTTTAATCCAGATGTTGACAAGCTGTTGATGAAGGGCGATTTTTGCTGATTTTCCTGCATATTTACAGGTCTCTATAAAGGTCAGAACCTCTCCTGACACTTTGTAAATTTTCATCTCATCCAGTGCTTGATAAACTTCTCTTATTGTGGGAGGATTGATGTTTTCTGGTGGTGTTGATGTCCAAGTTAAGGAGTTCTGTCAGTTTTTGCAATTCAGGAGTTTATTAAAGTATTTAGCCAGGATTTTTGCATTGTCTTCATTGTTACGGGCCAGGTTACCATTTTCATTTTTCATTAGTTGGGTTGGGGCTTCATATTTTTGGAGTTGCTTTTTAAAGGCTTTGTAATAATCTCTCGATTGTGTTCTGTGTAATTTTTCTTCTATTCATTTCAATGTATCCTTATGGTGTCTTTTTATTCTTCTCAAGGTTTGGGTGGTTTCTCTTCTTTGTTTAATTGGATTTTGGAAGGATATTTCTGATTTTTGGGACTGATGTAGTAGCCAAGCTTGGTGTCTTTTCTCCACTGTTTCATCACATTCATTGTTCCACCACTGATGCTTTTTATGGGTTTTCATTGGGGCCAATTCTTCTGCAATTTGTTTAAGGTTGATGACTAGGTCTTCAAGTTTATCTGTAATTTTAATTTTTTTGTGACTTTTTGGTAATTTTCATTATTGATTAGCTGGGTAGGGTCCATTTTTATTTTAGGTTTAGGGGTTTTGGTTTTTTTGTTTCTTTTGATGAGTTAATTTAATTTTAATTTTTACTACGTAGTGATCTGAACCAGTGTCTACTCCTCGGAGGACTTTGACATTGTAGATCTCTTTGTGGTGGTGTTTGTCCATGAAGACATGATCCAGTTGCCATTCTCCTTTAGTGTAGTCAGGGTGTTACCATGTTTTCAGTTTTTGAGGTTCTCTTTTGAAATATGTGGATTTTGAGATTAGGCTATGGTTTCTGCAGAGGTCAATGAGTCTATTTTTGTTCGATCCTCTTTGGGAAGGCATCTTATGATGTCAAGGTATCTTATTTCCTTGCCTAGTTGGGCACTAAAGTCTCCAATTAATAGCTTTACGTGGTGTTTGGGAGTGCTGTTAATGGTCTGGTCTAGAGGGTCCCAAAATTTTTCTGTTTCTTTATGGTCTTTTGAAGAGTTGTTTTTATTATTAGTGGGAGCAGAGCATTTATTATGGTGTAGATTTTATTAGATGCCTTTAGAGTGTTGAGATTCTGGAGGATTGTGACTTGAAGTCTTGTACAGAGTTTATTATTTTAAGACTGACCAGAAAGCCTGTTCCAAACTGAGGGACATTTTTTATCACNACCAGAAAGCCTGTTCCAAACTGAGGGACATTTTTTATCACCCTCTTCCCCGGTATGCCATTGTAGAGTCTGTATCGTTGAGACTCCAGGGGGTTCTGTTTGGTGTTTCTTATTTCCTGCAGTCCCATTATGAGAATTTTGTGTTGATCCATTAGGTCGGTTATCACTTTTTGCTTACCAGTCTGCATGAGTGAGTTTACGTTATGTATGGCAGAGTAAGTTGCTTGCTTCGGTTTGATTCTTGATTTTGAAGGTTTTATGTCTGTGTGAGAGTGTTGAAGTACCGCATTGTATCTTCTAAGTAGCAGCCCACCGTATCCGAATGCTGCCTTCTCTGAACTCTTGGTTCAGCCGGTGGAGTATTCCTTAAAGACTTTCCATGGTTGACTGTCAAGGGGTCACCTGCTGTGGGACTAGGTCCCGAGTTACAACTCTGGGTGTGATCCAGTGAGGTGATAGGGAGATATGGTTGATGATAGTTATGAGTTGGGCTACCGTATTGTCGGTAACGTGAATTACAGGCCGCTCCACTGGGATCAGACGCCTTTTGTAGCCGCTCCACTGGAGTACAGATGCGGCAGATTTGCCCCTTCCGCCATCTATGCCGTACCGAAGCCCACCTTCTCCGCCGCAGATGCCGTTGAGGTCTTCACTCGTAACCCAGAGCTGGGACCCTTTACCAGATGCTACACACCGGGTCAGTGTGTTCTGGGACTCGCGTAGGCAGAGTCTCCACTCCCTGAAGTAGAGCTGCCTCGACAGAAATACTCGCTACCCCATTTTATTATTTTTATTTTATTGTGAGATCATACTTTCTCTGTTGAAACAGGTAGTTTGGGCGGGCTTATATACCCAGCGGGAAGTGTAATTTAGTCAAAACTAAGAAATCTTGTAAGGTGGCATGTTTGCTATATAACAATATTATCATTATTATTATTGTCGTCGTCTTCTGTTTCTGTTTTCACAACTTGTAGTTGGATTCTGGTGAGGTGCTCGATATATCAAGCATCCTCACCTCATGCAATATCACAATTTAAAAATCTTCAGATTATTCTATGGGAGTTGTGGATGGCTGCTTTTTGTAAAGTTGTATGTTTTTTGGTAGATGCAGCCTATTGATGTCTCCAGAGGTGGACAGGACTATAGGGACTATAAGAATACTCCATAATTCATGTGTGAAGAATTCCTGTTTTCAAATCTTGATATTTTTTAATTTTCTCATTGTTAGTAGTTCGTAGGTTGTGGGAGTTGGTTACTGCAATGTCTAAGATGTGTGTGGTTTTCTTGATTTTATCTATTAGAATAACATCTGAACTGTTGTGATGGATCATCTTATCTGTGAGGATTGATCTATCAAAATAAATTTTGTACCTGCTGTTCTCTTGGGTTTTGGGAAGTACTTGTAGTAGGGGTAATCCACACTTGTCACAGAGTTTCTGATGGATAATATTAGCAAACTTATTGTGTCTATGGGTGTAATCTGTCTGTGCTAATAGAAGGTGTCCTCCTGTGACATAGTGTACAGTTTCTGGTTTAATTTTACATTTCTTACATTTGTCATCTGGTATGTCTGTGTCTTGCATTATAAATTTTCTGTAGTTTTTTGTGCTAATTTTATTATTATTATTATTATTATTATAAAAGTGATAGGTAAAGAAATCAAATATTCCTTTAATAGTTGAATATTATGAATATTTCTTTGTTACCTATGCTATATTTATGATACTCCTTTAAAGTAAATGAAGTCAAATTTTTTAACACTAATTAATTGTTGTATATTATTTCTTATTAATTACTTAATAAAGAATACAAATTGTTTTGTGGCAAAAATTTTGTTACCCACTCTCTGGTTTTGTCTCATAGATTTATTTTGTTTTCTATGCCATTAATTAAGTGGATGTAATAGTAAATGTTAATGATGAAATATTATGGCCCAAACCATTGAAACGGGGTTAATTCATTTATGGTTGATGTAGCAGTTTTATTTACTGAAGTGACTTTTCAAATGATGTAGGCAGTTGTTGGTGAGCTAATCTTACTTCCAATAAAATTCTCATGACAATATAAATCCTGGATGTGGCATTTTTTGTACAAAAAAAAGTAGTTAAAATTAATAAAGCCCTAGAAATTTTTAGTTAATTAATGTTCATCTTGTTACTTGTATCTTTGTGTTTCTCAAATAATTTTGCCAAAGAAATTAATTTTTTTAGTGCAAAAGAAGCAGATTATCTTTTCTATAGTGGATAATGGTATCAAAGATATTTTTTAAAGGTAACATCACTGTTGGCTCGAATTAGTGACATTATTTTTACAGACTTGATTTATTTTCAACCCCCACTGTGAGCCATGATCAGGCAACTCAGTATTTTAATAGACACAGTTGCCTGATGGGGTTGCCCATAGTGGGG
The DNA here is from genome assembly GCA_002313205.1 of Laupala kohalensis. Classification (NCBI taxonomy): domain Eukaryota; kingdom Metazoa; phylum Arthropoda; class Insecta; order Orthoptera; family Trigonidiidae; genus Laupala; species Laupala kohalensis. The sequence goes on along the minus strand of NNCF01130622.1, from coordinate 130,837 downwards.
GTCGAAATATTGTAAAGTATATTTAAGTGGAAATGAATCAAATCTGTCAAAGTAAAGTAATTTCATTTAATAATTTAATAGTTCTCCAGACATAGTGACATAATCAATAATTACTTCTCGAGTTAGCGATTTTGTTCCTTCATAGCTTTTGTAATTCTTTATTCTCACACATGATCTATATGTATGTGTATAATTCAGATTTTATATCTTTTTAAATATTAACAATATTTAGGATGAATTTTGTGTTTAGATCACTAAATTAATAACTACTATTTACAACATGCCAATGTTTCAGACATCTTTATTCTGGCTTTAATGAAGGTTTCAACATAACATGTGGATCTAAAAATATTACGAACGTTGGCATGTTGTAAATAGGCGTTTTTTGTTTAGTAACCTAAACGCAAGATCCATATGCAAGTAATGTTAATATCTTTATTGTTCACTACAGTTACAAAATAGATGAAATGTTTTGCATTTAACACATCTTCTCCATCAGGCATGACCTCACAAATTCTGAGTTAGTTTTCATATTGTCTTGCACACTACACTAAGAAAAACAACCTCTTTTCCTTTGTATGCACCACTTGTAAATAAGGCATGTGCGAAGTGTGTCTTGTCTTCAATTGATTTCCAACCTGGACTCTCGGAGTGTTGTGGTAATCTTTGCATCACCAATATATTATGTAGTAAATTTATAATTTTTCTGCACAAGAAATTAAGCATGAATTTTTGTTATGCAATTGTAAGAGTGATGATCTTTTGCATGTTTTCTTAGTACCATTTTATTTCATGATCACTGTGATGTTATCTGTTAATATTGTTTTTTTTTGTTGCTTTATCTAGAAATTCTTGAACCTGTTTTCCTTGTACTGCATCTGCGACAATATATGTAATCTCTGCATGAATGAAGAGGTGAGATGTTGGCATCTGTGTTAAAATTTAAAGTACATATATGTGCATCGTTATCCAGCTGACAAGTGCAGGAAGCCTTTTCAGATGCACAACAGTCATCCTCAGTGAATCACAAAGAATATTTCATGAGTTAATGGCAGCACTGACGACTTTGGGTGACTGAAAAGGCATCATGCAATAATTAACTTCGACAGCTTGATTTCATCTGCTGTTAATTCATTATATTTTCATTTTTCCACCAGATTTATTAGATTATAATTGCATTTCATTATTTTTTAAGTGTATGTACTCTTTAAAATGCTTTCTTTTGTAATTTTTTTGGTTCTCCTATTGCTTGAAACTGATCTTTGTCTGTCCCAGCTGTGTTTTTGATTCAGTTCACTGTGGTTCAGTTACAAGCTAATTTTTGGGGCTGTTTTTATAGTTTGCTCATTTCTGCTACCTAATATAACATTAATTATACTACATAAATAAGTATTTTGAGGTGTAGTTAAGATGAACTTTGTGATGCTTAAAATTTATGTGTATACTTACTTCCTATTTCATAAATATTGCCTGGGTGCTAACTGACCCTTTATTCTGTATAACCAGCAAAAGGAAATGTTAAAAAGCAATGTGTGGGCTAGTGAGTTGCATAGTTATTCAGTGTTAATTGTTTATAAACTCCCCTTCAAGGAAGGTTTGAATAAGTCTGGTTGATGATTTATTGATGTTGTTGACCTTTTAGATGATTAATTGGAACATTTCATTAAAATTCATTCTTAAAACAATTTTTTAACTTAAGTATAAGCAGAAGAATGTGACAAATTTAATGGTGTTAATTAGTTTTTTCTACATTTTTTGTGGCATCTACAGCAGTTCAAAGTGAGGGGTCTATAATAAAAAATCCGATAAGTCAGTTCCCTCCTCCAAAGAGATGGGACATAACTATTTATGGGAACCATAGGAAAACAGAATCTATATTTATAATTATTTACATTTCTACACAAAATAATGTAGTATATATTTTCAATAAATAACCCAGAACATTAATTACTAGGAATACAAATAAAACTATTTAACCTTATAAAGGAACCTTAAATTAATAACAAATCATCAAACTCATTGTTATTCAAATCAACCAAATGATGTGGAGATTGAGGGTTTTCATTTCTCTCCTTAAATACTTTATCTTACCCATTCTGGACTCCGCGGTTTCGGTGCCATAAGTTTCTCCTATATCCAGACATATTACCTTTACCAAACACCAATTTACTCCATCTTTGTTGGAGAGATGTAGGTAATCACTTATGGCTGAGTGTACTGAATGTAGTTACGTATCCGGCAACCACGTTGCGCTTCAAAATAATCAAAATTTGCTGCTCAAATATCTGCGGAACGAATGATCCGTTTTTCATTCCGTAAACTGAATTTATTTTGTTTTTAACACAGAATTTGAAACAATTATATCTGCAACTCCTATTCAATTCAACAAAGAAAATAGAATTTCTAAAACCAGAAATTATTTTTCTAAGAAAGTGGGGTTATTGCGCTCTAGAGGTGAGTATACAAGTGCTGTAAGTGCTAGACTCGTACCTTTTTCTAAAGAATTATGGTCGGTAAACGAAAATTTGAGAAAACGTGGTCGTACGCACGCTACATGCCCCTATCATTTTTCACTGCTGCCAGCGACCTCGCCGATCCCCCTCCAACCCTCCATCGATGGCTGCAGACCCGTTGCCAATATCGTTCATTTTCGCTGTCCATCATAAAACTTCAGCGCACGGCTGTAAATGTTCTTAAAACTTTTGAACCACTCATCCGATTTACGTAATTTTTTAAAATTCATTGGTATGTTCCCAGGAAAGGTTGTAGTGCATATTTTATTACTGTAGGGACAAGAAATAACAGGGAATGACTATATTGCTGAATCCAGTCGGGAAAAAAATCCATCTTCGAAGTGATATTTTTGCATACGCTGCTTAAACGGTTAGAGATAGGTGACACCAATGAACGGCAATAATGTTCATTTCAAAGAGTTCTACAAAATAAGCCGTGACAACACATGACTATATGCAAAGGTTAACCTAAATTATAAAAAAAGATATAAAAAATACACGTGTTAAAATACTTCAACGTAGAAGAGTCATTCACGTAGTTAAAAATACATCCTCATCATAGTTTAAATTGTACAAACGTTTTAGTTTTTAATTTGTCCCCGCTGCCACTCCATATGTCGCCTCGGGCAAGAATTCGACCGGCCTGCCATCCGGACATTGAGGTGCTCCACGTAAGACTCCATTTTAGATGTTGTAAAGTGTGAAGAGGAGTAAGGGTTTAACATATCAGAAACACGTGCGAAAATAGGGCAGGTTTCTCGTGGTTGGTATAACATTTACGATTTACATGATGACACTCGACGTAAGAAAATTTGGCGTTTTTTTAGGAAGTGCTGAGATGACAGGAGTCTCATGTTGTTGTTCGTAGACACAATCTTAGCTGTCACAAGAATAAAATAAGAAGTCAACGTAAAAAATAGGCTGCAAGTAAATAAATATCCTTATTCAGGTAGTAAAAAATTAAAAATTGTTTTTTATTAATACTCTATCACATTTAGTGGTGGTGGGGGGTAATAAACACCACCTCAAAGTCTTTCATTTGATAAATTTTATTCTGTAACTCCGTGTACCTCTCCGTTTACATCCCCTCACTTCTTCCTGCTAAGTTGTCGCACGCCCTTCTTTACTTATTATTGTTTACATCTTCGAAAACGTTTCAACGTAATGGGTTTCATCGAACTCAAATCGTTGTTTGTTTCGCCACGTTTTATCCAATAGCAGTAACTAAACTGTTCCGTCATAAATTAATCATGTAATATGCTTGACAAATATACTCTTTTGGATACAGTTTCTGACGAAAGGTGAATTTTAAACTCACAAGATAAGAAAGCAAAAATCAAACTATTCCTCGCAACTAACTTTTAAACTTCACCTTACCTCAGAAACTGTAAGAAACCGAATATTTGCCATGAATTTTACAATATTATTATTTCTGACAGGAAACAGTACATCTCCGCAGTAATTTTTACACTGTGCTAACCGTCTCCTCCCAGCTTCACATGGGACATTTTTTTGTGATACGGACAGTGTTCGAATCTGGAAGGGGGGAACTCTTGAAGTTAGTTTTTTTCAGATTTCGATACATTACCTTCCAAAAGTGTCCACAAAGTGTCATTATATTCAGGAGGAAGGCATTTAAAAATAATCTCATTGTTTTTGTACTTTTCTATTTAATTATAATGACCTATTATAAATTTTTGTATTTTTTTCTTGTAATAAAGATTTCTCGTGACCCGTTTCTAGGTATGTGAATTAGCAATGTTTGAGATCTCTCAGATTTTGTACGCAATTAGTAAGACGCGGTAGTACATTTTGTTTCAGTATATTCCTTATTTCATATTTTATCTCTTAATATTCCAAGTATGTTGTTCTGTTGATTAGTGTACTCTTCTGCCTCATATAATCATGGGTCTCGCGGGGCCACATGTATATTTCCAAAGAACATGTTCCGGAGTTGCATTCCGTCGCGACAAATACGTATTGATGTAGTTCTTTTCGTTATCCTATGTAGATAGGACGCATTCGAAGAAGTCTATATCCACTAGCAATAGGAATTAAATCCACGATACGGCAAGAGACGGCTGGACAAAGAAACACGAGAAGCTCGTCTTTCGACTCGCGGCGCCGACCCTGCCGCATAGACCTCCCACCCGTTCCCCACACCACACGATCAAAACAGAAGACCGGAGCGGCGGACTACTAGCTAGTACTAGCTCTCTGCCTACTAGCAGTGCCCGCACCTGAATTCACAGTGTCCCAATTTTCGTATTACGACGCTATTACTTGTACGTTTTGGATATTCCTATATACGTTTTGAGTTCATTTTTATATTCGTGTGGGCGCTGTAAGGGGACTTTTTTTAAAAAACTTAATTTCCAGAGATACATTTACAAAATGTGGTAAGCTGTAAAGAAAAAAAATGTCATGACCAATTGTTTCAAATTCTACACATTCAATAAGAGTAAATCCATTTTCAGAATTAAAATATATGTATCCGTTATCGATGCAATGGATATAGCTCCGTAAGTGGTGCCATCTATTGATCTTGATTTACACGAGACTAACGGGACATTTAGCCTTAAGAGATAATGGGCTGCGGGACTCCCAGGCGAGACAAATTTTCATTTTTGTCCGAAAAATAGCAGGACAGCTGGAAAATATTATAATTGCTTTAGTACACATGGAATTTGCACCCGCCTCTTTTATTTCCGTGAAATACAAATTATTTCATCCGTCGTAGTTTCCAGATTCGTAAAGCGGCAGTAGTGGGAACCATGGACTTTATGATAATAGACCCAGCGATATCTTCTATGGGTTGTCCGTAATAACGTGAGAGAGAAGATAATATTTGGTATCGTGCTCTGTCCCGTACATCCGCTTGGGGGGAAAAGGTATTGTGCGCAACATTTAGAAGTCAGATAGGGGAATAGAATTCCACCATCAAAGTCAATGTGCGACAAAGACAGAGATCCCTATCTTCGTTGTCCCCTTCGGACAACCGGTACATAAGACCTCGGTCTCTAACGTATACGCACAAGTCTGGGGTGGAAACTCGCACAGCAGTGTGTTACATGTCTTGCAAGGAAGAGTAGCAGTAGCTATTATATTTTGTCTACCTCCTCCTATTCCCACCCGTACGTCATTACCCATAAACGCACACACTCTGAATGTCTAATCCAAACCACATTTGGTACAAAAATAGGTGTCCTTATGCATTCCTTTCACTACCTTTCACAATGACTGCGACAAATAGGAATATTATTGATATGGCTGGGCCATTCTATGCTACCCACAATAATTTCAAAATAGAAATTCTCTAATTAATCAAAATTTAATATTAAACTGTACGATAATTTCCCTTTCGATGAAAGAGAAAAGAGTGAGAGAGGAGACACGAACGGGCAAACGTCCGGACCGGCGAACGCGCGAGTGCTGTGTACGACTTGAACATTTACATTCCCCATTTACAAATACCACAATATAAAAACACGAATTTTCCGGACCATGTATAACCGGCAAAAGTGGGTTCTTTCAAAGGGATGTTCAAACCTTTATACAGGTCTCTCACGGTACCGCGTGACTAAAGTAATGCTGCCGGAAACTTCTCGCAAATTTTCTCGAAACTAATGTATGAAGAGAAGTGTTTACGTGAGTCAAGCAAAGAGATTGTTTGCCAAGTTGAAACAGTTCCAGTCAAGAAAAATGATCGACGACCTTGACGGTAATATTACGGAAAAAAATTTCAGGTCTTGTGAGGCTGATTGTACTATTTTTACGCAGCCTGTTTATTTCTCCACCCTCTCTTTCTACCGACCTATTTATGACTATGTTGTTGTGTTGGGAGGGACCTACACATACTTGTGGGCTGTTCATATGTCATGTAACGCAAAATGCTCTCACCTTGTGTTTGAACACGAGAGACAAAATTAGAAATTAATATTTCACGGGTGCCCTGCCCTAGACTATGGTTCCTGACTGTATGCCCATCCCAGTGATTCCCTAACATTTTTAATCCGGCGGCGCCCTTGTTCTGCAGTTTATTTCCGAACTCTAATGTTGATAGTTTGTTGTACACTACATTTAACATTTAATTATATTTATCCCTAGATATCTTTTCTCGTGATATTATAAATGTGAATTGGTAGAGATGAAGGAACGATACTTACGGTAGTCATACTATTGACAAATTTTCCTTAATATTTATTTTATTTACGAAGTGAAATTATTGTGTATCAAATTTTTTTCACAAGTATACGAAAATTACTAAATAAATCACTATAATAATTTAAACTGCTTTAAAAACACTTTGTAACGGTTAAAATTAATAATGATATTACTGTCTAGCTTCTGACTTCTTCATAATCTCTCTAAAATGTTTCAACATTTTTGCAATTTTATCCGTTTGAACTCTCTTAATAGTTTCCCTACTCTAAGTGTTAGTGCGCATTGGTCACTCGGGTTCAGTTAGTGTTTTTATTAAATACTTGTCATTTCAAAAATTAATTTGTGAAAGAAAAAGAAGTAGCTTAAAAATTAAAATGTAACGTTTAATTAAATTATGAAGTAAATGATTGTTGAATAATGAATAATACATTTCATTATCAGCGTTTGTGTGCGCGCATCTACGTAAGCGCTGTTCGGTGACAGTTGCGCCATCGAGAAACAATTCACGCGCGCATTCAATTCGATTGTTCTTATGAACGAAAAACGATTTCTCTCTGTCGCCCATGATGGTGTGTGTCGAGTTAAAGGACAAGCGTGAAGGCGTGAACAATGACGGAAGGGATCCTGAAAATATTGGACGGAATGGGGATCCATATTTTTACAGACCGCAAGAAAGGTGGTGCATTTATTTTTTGTTAACTTGGATTCGTTCAACTGGTATTTAGCATTTGCTCGTATTATACTATAATAAATTTACTGGTTTATAAACATGGATACACAAAGCACTTTATTTGCTTTTCACTTGACAACAATATTAAGGTCAAAATGTTTGAACCATGAACATTTTGTTGAAATCAATATTGTTGTTAAATTATTTAAAACGAAACCTCAGTATTTAATGTATTATGTACTCTACAATATTTTAGACATGGAACTCTTTTAAAAGTCCTGTTCTGTGATGTAGATTTGTCTGTATGAATTAGCTTTAATATTGTAATAAAAAATCACCATTAAATATGACAAAGAATCAAATGATACCTGATCAGAGTATTAGTTTATGCTGGTTCAGAAAAATATTATTCATATGAACAGCATATTACTGCAAGGTAGCAGAATTTCATATAAATTTTACTTAATGAATAATCAAGTTGGATACAACATTTTATAACTTAATTTTAAAGTTCATGAATAAATAAATATCTTGAAAATACAATGATCCTACTGTCTTGTATTGTTGAACAAGTTTTAAAGATAATGAAAAAATATAATGTAAACACTCATTTGTAGAAACTATTTTGGCTGAAAGGCAAAAGCCCAATATAAAATGTTGAGTAAGTTGATTCTTCATCATGTCTTATAGACTAACCATTTGCAATTGGTGTTGCTCTTTCTTCCAGTATTTTAACCTTGTGGGGGTGGAATGATTAATAATGATCAGTGAGTTCAGCTAGGCCCTCCAATTTTATTACCCAGATACTTAAATGATATGTTATTGAAAGTATTATGCAAGGTGAATAATTGAGAGATATTTCCTTTGTCATTTGGTTAATATGTGTATAGTGTAAGTAGAATTCTCCCCAAAAAGGATACTTTAATAGTTACCCATTTAATTTAAATAATATTTGCTATTCAGATTGTTCTAATCATCCTGCTTCAACTGCATAAATGGTGTAAGATCATGTATAGATTATACCCAAAGGTTTATGCTTTTATGTCTTACTACAGGATTGCTGACCAATTTGATATGAACTTCAGGATAGAAATAAAGAAAAGACATGAAGAAACAATGTTCCTTCAAATTGTTAACATGACAACTTTCTCTTCGATTCTTTTTTTTATTGAATGTACAGAATTTGTACATGAAATGAAAGCCAACAAAAGATACCAAGTAGCATACAAGTCCCCCCCCCCCCACTTTATTTTGAGAAAATAACCTTCAAATCTTATAATACATTTCTAGTTATCTAGAATCTTTATACCAGTGTATGAAATGAAATTGTCTTTGTAGTCTCTGTACCTCCATTTTTTATTGGCATATCAAAATTTAATCAGCATTTGATGTGAAGTAATCGTAGTACATCTAGAGAAGGATTCTCAGAGAATTTTTAAAATCCTGTTTTCCTGAAATTTATATTTCTCTTGTTTCCAGAGAGTACACGGCCACTGAGACACAGACATTTTTAAGTGAAACACAAGATCAAGAAATTCAGACTAGAAGTGTTGCAGATAAATTGGTACGATGATATTACCGTCTTGAATCACTTCAATTTCTGCTCATATATTGATGTCTACTTGAGAAAAAATCAGTGTTGACAAATATGTGACGATAACTTCTTTTGTTTCTTTCTTTTGAATTAATTGGCAAAATGGTGTGTTCTCTATTAAAATGATAAACTTGTTACCTCGACCTTTAACTATATGTTCCGCACAAAACCCGAATTCAGCCATTGCACGGAAAGAACGACCAAAAAATAGCTTTCGCAGGTGCGTTTTTACCAGAACTAGTTTTGAGCGTTTTCAAAACGACCAATACTAGTTTTGTACGTTCTTATATTGCCAGAACTAGTTTTTGGCGTTTTCAAAGTGATCAATACTAGTTCTGGCAAAAGAAAATCGTATATTCAATGATTTATTTGATGTCTTTTGGCGAGGTTCATGCCATATGACCTGCTCTACCGCGTAAGCGTTGGACTTAGGAGAGGGAATTTGGAAGGAGAAATGTTAATTGCCGGGGAACGTAAGGTACCAAAGGTACCTCTAGGTTAGGGGAAACCTCTATTGAAAACCTCACCCAGTTCGACCGAACGCGGTTTGAACCCACGCTCCACCACGAAAACGCTACCATTAGACCTCCGCTGTCGGTGCATTGCTGTATTAAAAAATACAATATATATTCTTGTTTTTTTGTGGGGCTTTACGGCTCGTCGACATCGAGTTCAATAGAGCCCTAAAATTTTGTACAGGTAGGGAAAACGCAGTTACGCACTATGGAGAACCAACATGACTCTCGTCGAATGACTCAACCATACCCACTAAAAACCCTCCTGAATTACAATATATCAAGAGGAAAATGAAAGATACTCTAGCCTTAATAGCGTCGGGATCGAAAAGAACAAGAGGTGACCAAGTAAGGTCAGGAAAGAGAAAGGAAGGAGCATAGCACAAGTAAGTGGAAGTAATGCCAGACTCAGCTCGGGGCCCCGTGTTTGCCAAACACGTACTTACTAGATGCAAGTCCCCTGGAGGGGGATATTCTTGGTAGATTTGTAAAGTTTCACAAAACGTTTCGTCACTGATTTTGATTTCGTCGCGTGCTTCACCAATAATGTAAATACATTTTCATGGATGCAAGGCATTCAGTTACAAAATCATGGCAACATTTAGTAAATATAAATAGCGTTTAGTAAACATAGAAAATGTGTACCCTTTCCCCTGTGGTAACCGAAGTCAGACTTCGGAAGTGTTAGTATTAATCTAAGCGACCCCCAAGAAAAACGATTCGACTCCCATATCGGTCGTTTGACATTTCAATTCCATTTATTTCTGTCACGCTTCACTCATAGTGTACCCCTCCAATTTGGTTTAAAGTTGGACTGAACGGCATCCCGAGTATCATATTCATCTCAGCAACTCTGAAAACTACGGATTCGAAACTAATATCGATCGTTTCCGATCATTTTTGCACGTCACGCTCTTTCCAACCCTACCTAGAGGGGTGCCAAACATACCGTATGGTTTGAACTTCAACATAACGGAATGGGTAGTATACTTTTTTTATCTAGAAACTCTGAAAACTGCGGAATGAACACAAATTAGACATTTTCATTGTATATTAACCTTCCGCCCCTCTCTCTCTGTTATATTTGGTGGTAAGGATGCCATTTCTCATGAGAGCTGTTTTCAGACTTGCGCGATATCAGGATGTCACTATTGAACTCAGCGACGTTGAAAACTGAGGACTCCTTTATCCTTGTCATTTTGGATAATTTTTACATGGCACATCCTCCCTAAAGTGTGAAATCCCTTTACACCCGGTAAAGGGGTTGTTCGCGATCTTATTCGTCCCCGAGAACGTCACTACTCATTACAGCTCACTCGAAAACTACGGTATCATAACTAACGGCATCGAACTTTTTCGACAGTTTTGACGTGTCACGCAATTCATCTCAGCCCAAAATTCGGCACAAAGGTAATTTTCGATAATTCTTAAGTGTTACACCATTCCTCACTCACCTTTGATTTTAATAATGCATATCAGCAACCCCGAAAACTAAGGATTTGACTCTAATACAGGTCATTTTACATTATTTTTACGTCTCGCCCTTCTCATCTACTGGAAGGGTACCGTACCCCCATGTGATTTAAACTTGAACGTCATGGCATTCGCAGATTATTCACCTCAGAAACCTTGCAAAATATTTGTTCGATGCAAATCGGTCCTTTTTAATTGTTTTTTTGTTTCATCTCGTTTTCATTCCCTTTAGGGGGAGGGGAAGGAACGCGTTATTTTCCAAGGGAACTATATCAGGAATGGCACCTTTCATCTCAGCAACGCCAAAAATCGTAAATTTTTCATAATATCAATTTTCGCTAATTTGTTATGACATATCCTTCCCTCGGGTTGATAAGGAGTATGGGAGCTGAACATGGACTTAGGTGGAATTGGGTATATCACTATTCATTTCAGTGACCCTAAAAGTAATGTATTCAACACCAATATCGGTCGTTTTGTGTATTTTTACATTTCATCCCCTTCCCACTCCATCCCCAGGGAGAGCTAGAGGTGTCTTACTACCCACGGAACCTGAATTTTATCTTACACTGTATCAGTATGTCCCTATTAAACTCAGCGATGCCGAAAATTGAGAATTGGTCACTGATGTCTTTTGCAATACTTTTTAAATAGCATTCCCTTCTGTAGGTTGATCATGGGCTTGAGTCTCCTACTTGTTTCAGTGGCCCCGAAAATTATACTAATAGCGGTTATTTTCGATTTGTTTATTTTCTCACTCTCAACCTCTAAACAAAGGACATATATTTGGTCATGGGGGGAGATTGTAGATCTAAGCAGCATGAGCTACTCTTCACTTCAGCATCCTCAAAAATGTATTCATCACTAATATTGTTTGTTTCCGATTGTTTTTACACTTATCCCTTTCTCACCCTTCCCTAGGGGTACAAGTAATGTCTTACCCCCTCAATACTTCATGCCACAGAGCCAGTCATCGCTGTACCAAGGTTTGTTGAAATTGTTCAGACATTCGAGAGTAATGGTGTTTCATCCATCCATCCATCCATAGATAGATAGATAGATAGATAGATAGATAAATGGTAGAAGAAATTAATTTATAGACTTCTATTATTGTGTTTTATTAATATTCTGCCTCAGTTCATAAAAAGTTTAATGTTAAAATCGTTTAAAAATTTATAAGAGAAATGAAACATTATACAGTGGAAATAAATCACTTTTTTGAATGCCTCGTGCATGAAAATAATTTTTCTAACTGTAATAAACACTCTAGAAATGATATCCAAGTAAACACAAATTCATTATTTGTGAAATTGCTCAAAACTAGTTCTGGCAAAAATGCATCTGCCAAAACTAAGTTTGGTCGGTTTTTTCTGCCCAATGTCCAAATTTGGGTGTTATGCATAACATATAGGTTTAATTATTTGTCATTTTTACTTGCATTAAAAAAAATTATTTCTGCTGCATTCATTCACCTTCCACAATTATCAATTTGTCAACATGCTGGCTTAACTAGAATGAAAACTGTGACTTGTAGGTGCAAACTGAAATAACACTTCCTCTATCATGTAATTATGATGATGTCGAGTTGTCTAAATTTTTGAAATCAGCTTACGGGATTATAGAAGAAGAAATTATGATACAGATCCCTCGATTTACTATGGATGTTGATGAAATGACCACTTTTGGAAGATGTAAGAAGCTGTATGAAATTACTGAATCTCCTTTAGGATCGGATGACAGACGGGTAAAGAAACACTTCTCAATATCTCCTTTTCTCTCATATCATGAATCACTTGTGGTTATTATGTTTGTGTGTAATAATTATTCTTGCTTAATTGCATAATTTTATGTTTCAGATGAGAGTTACTCTTCTTTTGTGGAAGAAGGAAAGGAACCTTTTATACGTGGGTTATAGTTCAGAGCATACCGAATGGTGTAACCATTTTGGATTTGTACGGATTTATCATTTTCAAGAAAAGTAAAAACCTGTATTCATCTAAATTTTGAGACATCTTTTCATTGCATTCAACATTTTAAAACTAAGATTTATAATTTTTATTTGTAGAGACCATGATCATCGCTTTTTGCTTCTTAACGAACTGGTTGCCTCTGCATGTGTAACTTGCATGGATGTTCATCCTTTCATACCTTATATTTTAGCAGGTGGAACTTTTTCGGGCAAGTTTGAAGAAAAGAAACATGAAGTACTTTGTACACATTACCATTAAATAATCTGTAGTATTGTAAATATTTCTTACAGGTGAAGTAATACTGTGGAACACAAATAAAACTGAGAATTACACAATGGCAACTTCATTTCCATATACTTCTATTGGTAATGGCCATGAAGAAGCTGTCTCCCAAATACTCTGGTTGAGAAATGCTGAAGCTTATGATAAAAATCCCATGTTAATTACTTCAGGGCTTGATGGAGTTTTAATACTTTGGCAGTATGCCCCACTTTCAGAAGAACTTACTTTATATGCCCGGTAAGTATTTAAATAATTGTTTTCCATCATTTTGTGACTCAGTAACTCACTCTCAAATAATAATGTATGCACACAGCAGAATTATTTTTCAAATTCATTCAAGAATGAATATTGTATTTTCATTTGTGATGACCAAACAAGTAATCTTGTCCCAATTTTTAATGAGCCAAAGTGATTTAGTGGGAGTCTAGAACATTTTTACATTATGTTAACTTCCCTCATGTATATTCAATGGTATCTGTACATTCAGCTAGAATCACTTGGTCATCAGTGAAATATACATTCTCTTGCTCCTAACACTCGCAATTTCTAAAATTTTGGGACTATACTTTTAAAGTTTTGCCTATGAAAATCCTAAACAATATGGGACAGAAAGAATAACCTGGTCTCATGTATGCAGTCATATTTCATTCATACATCCTGATGAATTTTGAGAAACATCTTTTCTGAAAATGAATATTCCATTTCTTTCTGCAGTGGTTCCAGATTTTCATCCCATCAGTTATTATTATACAGTTTCTTTTCAAGGTATCTGTATTCTGCTGCCATTATTGGTGTTCATGTAATATATTTGTCAAGTTTTCATATGTTGTTGACTTCTCAAGTCAGTTCATAACATTTGCGCCAGTTATCATTTGCACTGATACATCAAACAAATACTTATAACATTCTGGTTTTGATTTTGATATCTAACATGTTACTCTGGACACCATTTCAGTTCATAATGGGTTACATTTTTAAGGAATATATATTTATTTTCAGAGCACAACTTTTAAATGAGGATTGTTAGAAATAAAAGTTTCTTTTATCATTATATATTTACTGTCATATCAATACTAAGCATGTAGCAAATTATTTGACATTTAATAAACTATATACAGATTAAGAAGTACTGAATAAATAAATTCGAAAATATCAAATTTTCTAGTCATTTCAATTTTCAGTTGACATAATATATCATCCATATAATATTTATAAATTATTTCATAAAGAAAGAATTCTATTAACATATTTGTGATATCCTGTTTTGAAATAAATTTTTAGTCTTAGGCTTATGAAAAAGTTAATTGCTATTTATATTATTCATGAAAGTCTGTAAAAAACATTCGAAAAGTGTGAATGCAAAAACTGTAGTTGTTATTAAAGCTCATTACAGTCCCTTATTATTTTCATATTAAAGCATATTTTTGTCCCTTCAGACACTACATGCATTGTATTACTGTCAGATTTTTTATTATAGACCCCTGACTTCTAGTAATAGCTGTGTAGAGTACAAAAAAAAAAAAAAGAATCACAGAAAAACAGTTACCACCACTAGATTTGTAATTTTGTTTTGTTATACACACATGAAAAATTTGGTTTTATGAATGAATATTAATTTTTTAAAACCTCAAATGTTTCAAAAAGCGTGATATTTTTTCAGTTTTTGCCAGTACATTGACTTCAGTATTTTTTATGAAATAAACTATTTATTTAAAAAATAAACAGTTATTTGTTACCAATACATGCTTGGGTAGCTTAGATTTAAAAAATGTAGGTCCATCACACAGAAATGAATGGAACACTAATTGTTTGGTAAAATTTTACTGGCAGTCTCTCATATGTGATTCTTTGATATTTTTCCCCGACTTAGTTTTATTGCAAAATATGAGTAGTCTAAGAAAAATACAGAATTTTGATGTGCCGCATCAATGTATCTTTTCAAGTACTCAAAAATGACAGGTATTCAGATATTTCTTTTGATATTGCAGAGTAGTTTTGCATCCGGAATATCACAGGAAGGGTATCAAAACAAATTTGTTTGGCATTTACGACTCACCTCTGAAGATAACTTGTTTTAGCATTAGTGCCCGAAATCCTTTGACTGTGGTTGCTGGAATGGATGGTGGCCATGTATTGAGTCTTAGTATTAATGCCGCTAAAGAAAACAAGACAGTAACTGTGAAAGGTATGAATTTTTAACACATTTTTTTACAAATTAAGAATTATTAATTTTGTTCATGAATGTTTCATTTCCTTTCAAAAAGTGTGCGCTTTGAGCTGACTTAACTCAGCCTATGTGCTTTGCAAATTATGTCATTCATGCTTTATTGTACCTCACACATAAAATGAAATGAGAGACCTTTCTATCAGGTGAAAGAAATCAAACTTGATCCTACCAGGAAATGACGGTCAAGGTGAATGATTGGTTTTTCTGGTAGATTTAAAGCCACTGATAAAATGTTTATAAGGGAAATATTTGAAATTTTGTATTTTCATGTTGAAAATACGACTGAAGAGTACTTATCTTGTGATTTTATGTCTATATGTACGAATGATACTTGACCGACTACTACATGAAAGCAGGTTGGGTGAAATTGAAAGACAAGATGGAAATTCCATTCTCTCCTTTTCCTTCATGAAATACTTCTGACTAAAACCCCAATCTATCTCTATTCCTTTTTCCAATTTCTTTCCGATACACATAACCTAAATACGCGTTCTTCTTCCAAATTAGTTCTTTTAATTCCCAGACATAAAATTCAGAAATTATCTCCTGCTTTCTCTATCAAGGCGGCCAAACTGTGGAACAACCTTGATAATAGTATAAGGAATATTTCAACGAAATACTCGTTCTCCAATACACTGCGATCCTCGTTGCTCTGGGAATTGTATTAACTCAAGGACCACTGTATGAATGGTGATAGATGAATGAGTTATTCTTTCCCTGCTGATATCTTGCCCCTTTTTATTTCGTTTTTTTATCGCATAGATCTGGGGTTTCCAAAGTGTGTGCAGCGGCACCCTGGGGTGCCGCGAAGCGGCCTCCAATCTTATATACTAAGAGCGTGAGGAAGGTGGGGATAGCCGAAACTTTGCGCTCGCAGCGGATTTCTAGAGAAACCGTCGGTGGACAATTTGTTGGGTTTTACATACGTAAATATGGGTTTTTGGGTTTGTTCAGCTATTAACAGTGGAAATAAGAGAGAAAATAGCCCAAATTCGATGTTACTAATAATCAAACCGCGAGATAAATGGATTGTTGCTGCGAGAAGATTAAAATACGTAGAAAGCAGACATAACTTCTCACTTCAATTCACAACTTTGGAGTTGATAGATCATTTCGTATTATTTACTATTTATGCAATCCGACAACAATTGACAGTAATATTAAATTATAATATCGAATAATACGTTTATGTATTCTTGGAATGAAATTTAGTGTGGTGAAATGTTATCAACCTTATAATCAATTGAGTTATTAAGAGACGTTTCATTGTTGACATTCCGACTGCTCAGATTGTCTGATTATTGGGGCAGGTACTCCCGTCGCCAGTTATCTCGCTAGCTATCAGCGAAGTGTTCAGTAAGTAAAATTCTACTTGAGTTTTTATGTCACTCCATATGGGTTTATCAAATTTTCGACCTTAAGTTGATTTCAATCATTAAGGAATTCGTGGCAGATTTTAATCCCATGTAGTGTGTTTCATTTGAATTTAAAATCTTACGTTAAATATTATTACCCCAATTCAGATAGTCATTTATATACGTACTAAACATTCTTTTTGACAGTAAACTCTCGTTGCCGAGGCTGTAAAGTTGTGGTGCCTGATACTAAATATTCCCGTGAGTTCAAACCCGTCTTTGGAAGCTATTTATTAACTCCTATGTTTCTTACAAGTCTTTAGTAGACTACGCAACTTGTGCGATTAGCGAGCCTGGCATGGCTTCACTATTTCCACGAGTTGTGTCAATTGTGAGCGCACCGTGGCGCGATAATTTATATGTATCGTGTCACTAACAATAGACCATGGCAGCTAGTGAGCCAGACAGTGGCGCGGTCTAGCCACGGTTAGTTACATGAGTTGTGTCCAACGCGATTCATTGTGTGGCAGTTAGCGAATCAGCCATATTTGAAAAGGAAGGAAGCTTCCCTATGATAAAGTCCGAAAAATTTTAAAACAGTAGGTTGTAGGTCGTGCAAGATTAAATGTAATGTTATTTAACGTACAATGAAAACCTGTAATAGGTAGGAGTGAGTTCTGCCACGAATGTCAACGTGATTGAAATAAACTTATGTTAGAAAACTTAATAAACCCGTATGGAGTCGCATAAAACCTCTAGTGGGATTTCAGTTCCTAGAGAAATCCGCAGTGTACACATTTGAATACTTAAAATCAATGTATTAAAGAAGCCGTACTGTAAAAGAAAATAAATTCAAAATATCCTACTCGGAAATAAGACCATTTTATATCGTCTTTTTTTAATCCTTAAATACATGGTAGTCTTCATAGCTGCCACGCTGTGCCACAACTCGTACACATAATCGCACCCAGTGCCACTGTGCGCTGACAATAGGCACAAGTTGTGGAAATAGTGAAGTCATGTCAGGCTCGCTAATCGCAAATATCATCAGCCTTAATTTTACCGGTTGCTGTGGGCATGGCTAATATAGTGATAGGAGAAAATGAGGGGAAACTGGCGAATATTCCTTTGTCAAACAACATCAATCGAAGAATCCAGCACATGGCTCATGATCTCAACGAACAATTGATATAAAAATGAAAGGAAATGAATTTGGACTGCAACTGGATGAGGCCACAGACAGCAATAAGGATATACATCATAACAGTTATGTACGTTTCATTGATGGCTGTACTATCGTTGAAGACCTTCTGTTTTGTAAAAGAATTACTGGAAGTGCAAGGGCTGAAGATACGTTCGATGTCCTTGACACATTTACAACAGAAAATGTTTTGGATTGGAAAAAGTGCATTGGTGTGTACACCGATGGTGGCCGATCAATGCGGAGGACTACAGGCGCTGATTTGTTGCAAATCGCCGGATTGTTTGTGGACCCATTGAATCATTCACAGAGAAATACTTGCATCATAATAGCTGAGTCTTCCACTGAATCTCGCCCTAGAATGTGTAATAAATGTGGTAAACTACTTAAAAACAAGGCCACGTGAAGCCAGATTTTTCAAAAACCTATGCGAGGACTTGGAGGTCGAGCACACGTCCCTTATGTACAACTGCAGCTCGCGTTGTCTCGCACGTGGCAATGTACAATCTCGAACTTTTGAACTTCGACAAGAAATTCTTGAAAGAAAATGATCATGTGGACGCCAACGATTTCGCGGATCCTGCTGAAACTGGCATACTTGTGCGACATATTCGAAAAACTAAGTGCATTAAATGTTTCTCTTCAGGGCCGTAACATTCATATATTAAAGCTTGAAGAGAGGATTTCAGCATTTAAAAAAAAGCTACAGATGTTGAAAAGAAAAATGAATGATAATGGAGGCAAAGATTGTTTTCCTGTATTGCACGAGTACATGGTCTGTAGTGGAGATACGATTTCATGTAGTATGCTGACACTTTTCACAAAGCACGTTCCAGGAGACCAAACCAAGAAGTTTGCATGGATCCAAGATCCACCCCATGTTGAAGCTCCAAAAGAATTCACTTCTGAAGAAGAAGAAAATCTGATTGAGCTATCAAATGATAAGAGTCTGAAAGCAAAATTTGCTTGTTTGGATTTGACGGAGTTTTGGGTATCTATAAAAAATGAGTATCCAATTCTAAGTGCAAAAGAGATGAGGGCTCTCATTCCCTTTGCAACTTCATATCTGTGTCAAGCTGGATTTTCAGCAATTGCTGTTATAAAGAGCAAATATCGTTCAAAGATTAATGTCAAAAACAAAATGAGAGTAGCTGTATCAAACTATTCCATGATTTGAACAACTGTGCAATGAGCAGCAGGCTCACCAGTCATGCAAGACAAAATGCACATATACCAGGAGCACTTGTAAGGTTATTTTATTATTAATTAAATTTTATTAATCTTTTCCTATCAATTACAATTAAAATTCTTGCATTAATTATGTTTATGTCCTTATCATTCCTCTAATTTCTTCTTCACAGTCGTACAAATATTATGCATATTATATATTTTAATCTGTGATATAATAACATACCACAGATAGATATTGTATGACGAGGGTGCCGTGAGAAAATTCTAATTCTCGTAAGGTTGCCACGACTTGGATAAGTTTAAGAACCCCTGGCATAGATAATGTTATTTTACCATGTAAATGTATTCACAGAGAGGTTAAGTGTAAGAGAAGGCATTTGCCTTAAATTTGCCTCCAAATAAAGATGATGATTATTACACAAACATCTTATTACGTGCCAAAACTGCTGAAAACTTACTTAACACTACCGAATCCACTATCACCACCTTAATCCAATGGTTCCAACAAAATAAACTCATAATAAAGACTGACAAAACTTGCATAGTTTCTTTCCATAATCCTCATTCATCTAAACAGCACACACCTAACATCGAATTTAATGGTAACCATCTCATCTTTAAACAAACAACACAGTTTCTGAGACTTACTATACAAAATAATATGACCTAGAAACACTGTATATGAAAGTCAGCACAATAAACTATGTCATCAGAGTTCTAACAGCAAATTGCACAACAGATACCCTTCGAACATTATACTATGCAAATGTTCATACCATTCTAAAATACGGTATAATATTTTGGGGACAAGCACCAGAAACAAAACAAACATAGTTTACAGAAGAGAAGGATATGAACAATTACCAACACTAATAAACTTTCTTCATGTAAACCATTATTTGAAACGTTGAAAATACTTCCACTGCCATGCATGTACATTTTTGAAACTTTGAACTTCATAAAAAAGGATCTACTAGACAAAGGACCACTACAGATTTAATTCCACTGTTCATGTTCACAACACTAGACAGGCCAAAAATATGCATCTACCACAGATAACATCCACTCTTAGCCAAACAAGCACTCGTAATGCAGATATACAGCTATATAATGCATTACCACTAAACCTTAAAAACATCAGTACACTGAACCCATTCAAAACAAAACTCAAACAATTCTTACAACAGAAACTCTACTAGAGTGTACAAGAATTCCTCAATGAGAATAACTAATGTATGACATACAATCTGTTGCAGGTAAACATCTAACATTAAATTACACTGTTTTAGTATAAATAAAATAAAATAACAGAATTCCTACCTTAGATATCTAATAACACTAGCCTAAATAAATATTAATATTCTGTAATAGTAGAAAATATTTGTTTTATGTTAATTTCTACTTGGCCTAAGTTAAATGAATCGAATTATTATAATGTTGTTTGTCTTATATGTAAATATTATTGTTATTGTTAGTACTATGACCATACATCATTGTAATGATCTATGTGGTTCAATAAAATATTATTATTATTTTATGTAACATTCTAACATTATTTCTAATTCATGACAAAATTATCAAATATAGAACAATCCTGAGTGAACAGTATGTCTGGGTACCTTTGCGTATCATAAGGTGATGGGATGAGAAAGAAATATTTAATATTCGTCTGTACCAGCAAAATCTACAGCACGCCTGACTGCTCAAAAGTTAATAGTTATCAATAAAAATTATTTGGTCAATTCATTTATGCTTGTAGAACACATATAATAAGTCTCAACTAAAAGATGACGACTTGCATAACAATAAGAATTCTTACGTCTGACCTGATGTCATTATTCAGACGACTGATCTTCACATCATTTTTGACTTGAAGCATGTAGTATTGTTGATTTAGACTACTTGGAAATATCTTCCACAATGAGCAAAAATTGCTTCCGATTAAAAGGAAGTAATTGCAAGCTCTTCTAATGAAAAGAATGTTTGTTTATATGCATTAACCAGTGGGACTTAGGGTGTTATATGCACGTTGTCTGAACACAAAACTTGAAAATATGCACCAAAGCTGTTCTTATTAATTAATAATTAATTCTATTGAATTTTACTATTGGATGAGGACAATTATTTTGTGATTTTAGAACTTGATAATAAACTTAGTTTGTCATTTGAATCAGGTCACATTGTCTTCAGTCATGTGATGCGGCTGCCATTTTCATTATAACAGTATTTTCCATAGTTTTTGGTGAATTACTCTTGTAAATGCCGCGTAAGGTATGAAAATTTTAACCATTGCATTTCCATTTCCTAGGTTTTAGGTTTTCTTCTGTTTTTTTTATATCCTGGTAAATGTTAAGCTGGTACTTTTACCAGAATATCAAAAAAACTTAAACCTGCAAAAGTTTCTCCATATAAACGCACAGTAATTTAAAGTTAAATATTTAAAAATTTTGCACCATAAGGACATGAAAATTCTACGTCATTGGATAGGGAATGGTTCAAACTATCATTTGAAACATTTTTGGGGGGTACTTAAGCCTAGTTACTGACAGATATAATACCTTAATGGGTTAAACAAACAAAAAGAAGTATCATTAGCAGCCAAATGGAAAATGTTTGGGATATAGAAATTATACGAAGACAAAAATGACCAGTATCAGTATATTTTTTTACTAGTAAAAAATATGAACTTCAAGGTGAAGCAAAATTATTAAGACTGTTACACCCACAAATTGAACAAACATTTGTGAAAGGATTTTATAGTATCTCATAGTTGAATTTTGAAAAACCAATGAAAAATAATTTGATTGTCAGGTTGCAGAGGTTTAGGTACACTCAGCTGATAATGGGTGCAACTTCCTGACTGAAAGGTATGAACAAACTTAGTGAAGAAGCAAGCCAAAAGCATATTGTCACTCATTTCATCTTTGTATAAGGATAATTATTTTTGTGTATGTTTGCCATAAGTAATTGTTTTTGTCCATGCTATAATTTTCCACCTTCCATCAAAATTCTAATGGAGAAATTTAATTCCAGTTCTTATTTGGATCCAGAAAAGAATTATGTTACATTCTATAATAGTACTTTTCCGTATAGTTTTTGGTATAATTTAACATGACACAAAATCACAAGAAAGTCTAAAGAGCAAGACTTTTTTATTGTCCTGTGCTTATCTCAAGGGTCACAAGAAGAAGTTGCTTGAACTTAAATAGTATCATTATTACAGAACACTAATTTTATTTCAATCCTGTTCTTTTTTCATTTAATACCATTTCCCTTCAATGCATGAATTTTTAATTTTCTCTCATTGGATTATTAAGTGCACTAATAATTGAATGAAACATTAGTATTGGCTATATTCCAGTAATTTCTCTGGCAAAGGAGAAGAATATAACTGAACTCTTTGAATGCAGATACATTGCAGTTGCAGCTTGACAACTTATGTGCTTGTTTGTATGCGACGCATTTGTTGCACACTGTTATTGATCCAAAATCACTATAAATATATAAGACAATTAGGACAATACCTATCCAGGTGTCTTTGAATTTCCAAAGATGATCAGTTCATTTCGGCCAATTTCATACGGAGTATTTTGAGGTGGTGACTATAGAAATATTTGTTATGTTGTAATGAATACTTGTTTAGTTGGGAATATTTCTTCCTCATGATCACCGAGTGCCTTCAGGAGTATTTTATTATGTATGATTTTTCCCATTTATCTTTCAGGAGAATCTTATATTGTAGTGATGAATCCAGTAATGGGCCGATATCAGAGTCATGCAGCATCTGTGACCGATATTCAGCACATGAAACTTGAAATTGGGGGCGTGGAAAGATTTGCTACAGCAGGTTTAGATAGATGTGTCAAAATTTTCAAGGCTTGCGAGGTAAAATAAATAGTTTTCATACTTTTCTAGTGAGTAAATGGTGCATAATATTTGTTGAAAGAGAGTATATTACTGATGAAGCTTACAATTATTTGAGGATATACAATTTCATGTTACTATATTATCATTACTGGACTTCCCAAAATTACAAACAAATAGATTTGTGTTGATTTAAATTTAATAAGCTAGCATTTACTTTTATGTAGTTGGTGGCAACTAAATACTTATGTAATCCAATAGATTTGAAATTCTTCACATTTCATTTACAGGAAGATCCTGTTTTTATTTTCTATTGTGATGAGGTGATTTTTGGATTATTCTACTGGGATTTGGATCCCACTAAGTTAATAGCATGGGGATGCAATCAAATCAGTGTGTATGATGTACCATCAGGCAAAAAATTAGGATCACCAACATTCGATGAGGATCAAGGTAGTGCTCTAACAACATCAATAACTTCTAATGGGTATGTCAGAGAATGTCCCTTTTTATTGTTTCTGAAGTATGATTAAAAATAATTGTCTATTCATTTGTGCTTCTTCCTAGGCATCACATTTTCCTCATTGGGAAGGTAAATGGAGCTATTTCAGCTTGGAAGATATTGGAAGACTGATTCAAATTTATTTCAAGTTTCTTTTGAACCAACTGCAAGTTTTCATTTTCCCATATTCTTTAATTTATGTATGTTTTTCTAAAATCTTAGCAACTTTATGACATGTTGATTCACAAATAAAATGTTAGAGTAATTTTGCCAACTTTGCTATGTTTAGTATATTAAACGGAAATGCGACTTGCAAGTTCTGTGATCGCATGTTAATTTTACTCATGTACGTTCATCTACAGAATTAGTAGGCTGTGTGTTCAGAATTCATTGTATTGTTAACATTGGATAAAGATTCTGTATATGATCTAGTGGAACAAACAAGTAAACTGCATGAAGTATTAACACCAAACACTTGATTGGAATAATTAATTTTGATTTGTTTCTTGCAGTTGGGTCAACTTCATTCATCCATTACTGAAGGTTTTCAAGTCATTATGATTTTTTTGGCTTTATAATTTTAAATTCTGTTCATGTTATAAAAGCAGCAAATGTAAGCTTCTTCAATAAAATTGTTTCTTAATTTTAAAATTTTCATTTGTGTCTCTTGACTGCGATTGAAGAAAATGAAAGAATATTACTGTTTTTGAAAATAATGTCATTACTGAATTAATCACGTTTATGCAATATTCCACTGCCTTAATGTTAATAGCAATAAAACTGCAAATTCAAAACAGTTCAATAAAATTCACTTCAACTGTCACATAATAAGAACCTTTGAATGATGAAATATCATTACTTCTCAGTATAACAATTAATGATGACTGTTCTTGTTTTCCTTTTAACATTGAAGTTACCTATGGAGTAACAGGTTAATCACTTTTGAACATCAAAAAAATTCTTACATGCAAGTGTAGGTAAGTAAGATAAAATATATTAATCCATGCAAAAATAATATTACTTATTATTATTATTATTATTATTAGAGCTTTCTCCTTTATCATAATATAAACACGGGAATGATCTTATAGATATAATGAATCAAAATGTAGTGAACAAGACGTCATTTACTTCAAGAAATTGAAATTTGGGTTGATGGATGGATCTTGGCATGTTGATGTTTGTTCATCACATGTCAATCCAACAGCACACTGACAGTACTGAATATACATATTTGTGTAATCCACAACTGCTCCATCTAAATAACTAACAGTGGTATTAATTGGTTGAACTTGGCCTACATGACATGATTCATTTAAGTCCTGATGATTTTTACAAGTAGGTATACTGTAGCGGCCCGTTCCTGTGGAATAAGATAAGGCAAATGTGAGCAACATAATACGAGAAATAGTTATTGTACTCATTCTGTATTGTCAACCCACACAAAAACATTTCATGCATTAGTACCTCACAAATTATGAAAGTTGAAGAACTTATGTACGTACCCATGACACAACATGATCCTCCAGGACATTCTTTAGTATCTTGACAGTCTATATATCGTGGACGTTGTATGCATAGAGTTGAGTGAACATGAATACACAGAAGTAAAAACAAACATTTATACGTCATCTTAATCCAAACTGAAGAAAAGAAAACTACATTTTTTTACTCTAACAATTAATTCATCACAATGGTGTTTAAATAAATAAAATGTTAAATGTGAGACGAGCTAATCAAATAGACAACCCAATTTGGACTGTTCCAAAACAACAAATTCGAACTACTTAAACTTGGAAAACCACAGCAACAAATAAATATTTTAAAAATTCTATACACCAAAATTTATAAGTTTAAAACATACGTGTTAATGAGTAATACGAAACTGTCCCTTTCCCGAGTGTCTCGCAGACTTGGTGAAAACTATTCACGAGATCGACCTCGATGAGTGTGTCCGAGCGTATAAAACGAAGATACGAAAACAAATTCGATTAAGAGGTCAGGGTTCCAAGGAGCGGCACGGCGAATATAGATGAAATATCTACACTTGACATCACAAGTATCGCAATGACGCACATCCCAGAGGCATGTGCGTATAACACAAATAAAATTAAACAAAAACGCGATCGAACTTCCAATGACGAGAGACCTCACACATTTCTCTAGTGGAACTGCGCTAAGATAGCGTTATAGAATAAACAATCATAAAAATGTGGGTTTATTGTAGCGCGTCGAATTGAACGTATACTAGAATAGCAAATTGAAACTTCACATTATCCTATTATTCTCGGTATACAGAGAACAAAGATTGAGACCATGGTTCCGGAACCTAATGAACTAATGAAACTCTCAACATTTGCAAACGTTTTTCATGACTCCGAGCTGGACCGCCGAGAGGTTTATGGATTATTTTGAATTTGGAGCTCCTGCCTCCCGAATCAGTAGGGCTTTATAGTAAAGATATGTATGAAAGTATTTCAAAACATTAAGTAAGCATTTGCCTCACAAATTTTGATATTCAGAGTAAGGAAAACCAAATTAAATATTCGACGAATAAAAAATTATTCGTTAAATATCATTTAATTTTGCGTGAGTTGATATTCACTAATAAGGTACCTCTGAAATTAACGATTAAAAATTCTCGCATCGAATACGATGTCCAAATCACCATTATAGACACCCACATATATGCAACGATGGAGTGAAGGAGTTATGCGGCACTAGTTAGTGAAAGGGGTAGCCTGAAGGAAACTTCAATGGAAAGATTCACGAAAGGAACCACTCTGGATAATCAGAGTAATCGTCAAAGCCAAGGAACAAACGTGCTTCAATTTCAGCGAAATCTTTGTCAAGGAATGTGGGGATGCTAGTGCAGAAAGCGCGAACTGTCCAAGTTTCCTTTTCATAAGGTGACCAATTTTTCTACAATGAAAAGGACGAAAAAATTTAAGAAAAAAGTACAACGTAAATAAATGAAACATTTTATTAATTCAAACAAAAATTCACTAATTATGCTTACATCCTTTTTAATTATTTAATTAAACGAGTATTTTTCCAATGAATGAATATTTTTTGTCAATATATTATTTTCTAAGAACATATTGGAAATTTCGGAGCAAGAAATATCCTTCATTTTGAATTTTACGGTAAGTATAGTATCAACATTCAATCTTAATTTGTCACTTGTCCAAAAATCATTTCCAATTGAAAAAACTCAACTGCTGCATTAGTTCCAGGGCAGCACAACGTAAATTCAACAAGAATAACAAAATTTTCGTATTGAATGTGTTCATTTTTGAAATGGTTAAATATTTCCACCCATATTTTATCAATTTCAACATGTTGATTTTCCCATTGTTCTAATTTATCAGAATTTAAATATACATTTAGTCTTCTAATTTCTTCAAACAGACAATTGACATCGATTTTAATATCAGGCATTTCTTTCGATAAAAACTCAACACAATTTTCAATATCTGCCCAATTTACTTGCGATGATGTCAAAAAACACCATTGAAAACTGATGTTTCCTGCGATATTTGTTTCAGACCATTCTTCGACATATTGGAAACATGTTCNGCGATATTTGTTTCAGACCATTCTTCGACATATTGGAAACATGTTTGGTAAAAATTCTGCACTTCTTTGGTAAACTTTTCCGTTATGCCCAGATTTGATTCCTCTAAGTTTGACAATTTTCTTTTTATTATTATAAATTTTTCTTCAAATCGTGATTTATATTGAAGGACAAAATCGTTCAAAATAAGACTAACTTCTGTAGCTGAAATATGTTCACCTTCCATCTTTTGAATAGTTTTGTGGAAAATAGATGCCTGATTATATACAAAATACATTAATATCTTCGATAATTTATAATTGAAAAAAGATTCCAGAATTTTTGGACATTTGTCTAAACTATAAAAATATGTACGGAGGCGCTCAAATAATTGTAAAACACACTCTAGAGGCCACGCTAAGGTGACCAGACGTCCCGCGTCCCGCGGCGTTTTAAAGAAGTCCCGATATTTTGAAACAATGCACGACAACCTGGAGAACGGGAAAGGAATATACGGTTTTCGGCGGCCATGTGGCTATTTCGCCAGGATATGAGTTTTATGTTAATTTTGTTAAACTTTAATAATAACAAATAATTGTTGAGAACTGATTATCGAGAACTGCTTATCAAAGTTCGCATTGTTGATCAGTCGTTAGAATTCGACCACCAATGTTTGGACTTAATGAACAATGGTATTTTTTGGCATTGGCAACGACGAAAACATTTTGTAACTGTCTCTCAGACGATACACATCGTACTACATGCTAGTCCTAGTCAAACAAGTGATGTCAACAAATCAGCTATTCAGATAATCTAGGTAAGTAATTTATTTATTTATTTCATAAGTACATATATTTTCTTGAATTTAGCACACAGTACTCGTATTATTTATATTTTATAGTGGCGGCAAAAAGTCTAGCGCCGGACTTGAAAGTGACACGACTTACGCTACGGCAAATTCAGAGGAAAAATAATACAAGTTAGTATTATTATTATTTAAAAAGTAATATACGATTAAAATTAAAATAATTTTTAAAATATAGTTACTTTATAACAATCAAATTAATTTAATTTATAAACTAACAATAAAATATGTTCATGTAATAATGTACCTACTTACTGTGTTTTTAAGCAATATGTATATAATAATTTATAATATAATTTTAAATTATTTTATTTTAGATTTTTAGCATAATGAGTAAGAAAAGAGGATGCACATTCAACTATGATTTAAGAAGTGAATTTCCTTTCATTAAAATAACCAAAAGCAATTACATGGTACAATGTGAGAAATGTAAAGAAGGTTAATTTTCTATTTCGCACTGTGAAAGGAATGATATTTTCAAGCACTTGGAGACACAAATATAAAAGATATTTAAATACTGCTGCATCTTCCTCCAAAATACAGGAATTTTTACGGAAAACAACTTATGGAGACGAAGAAAAGAAATTAGCATTAGCAGAAGGACTTGTGTCTTTTCATGCTATTAATCACAATCATTCCTTCAGATCTATGGACTGTACATCACAAGTTGTTAGAAAGTTATTCAACAAAAAATTTGCCTTCGCTAGAACAAAATCCGAGGTAATTGTGTGTAATGTGCTTTCCTCATACGCATTTACAGAATTAAACAAAAATCTAGAAAAAAATAATTTTATATCCATATATTCTGACGCATCTAATCATAAGGGTATAAAGTTATTTCCAACCATTATTAGATTTTTTTGATTTAGAAACTGGAATAAAAATTAGAATTTTAGATTTCGTTTCTTTGCTCGGCAAAACTTCTGAAATAATTTTGTTCCATAATTAATATTTTGGAAAAAAAAACAATTTAAAACATAAAATGATTGCATATTGTGCAGACAACACAAACGCAAATTTTGGAGGAAAAGCGAGAAGGTTACAAATAATATTTTTTATAAATTAAACAAAAACCTTAATCAAAACAATATTGGTGTTAGTATGAACTTGTCTGTACGGGACAAACCGCGTCTTAGTAGATACAACTACCAACATTTCGGCCATCATGCTGTGATCAAGATGTGGTTTGTTCTGGACAGACAAGTTCATACTGACTCTGGCCACGGAAGCCTACGTTTATATTATTGGTGTTGGTTGTGCAGCGCACATAATGCATAACGCCATTCAAACAGATGCTGACTTGTTGCCCGTAGATGTGGAAAATATTGTTATTAAAATATATTCTTATTTCTATATATACACTGTGCGCGTTGAAATGCTTAAAGAATTTTAAGAAACTGCGGAAGTCGAATATCAGAAAATACTTGGATACAATAAAACGCGCTAGTTAGCTCTTTTGCCAGCTGTCGAAAGAATTTTGAAAATATATGATCCTTTGAAATTCGACTTTCTATCACAAGATAAAATCCTAGAATTTTAGAAGAATTTTTTGAAAAAGAATCTTCAAAAATTTGGCTAGAGTTTGTACACAATCAAGCAGTTCTTTTTCAAAATGCTGTAAAACTTATTGAAGGTGACAAAATTTCAGTAATCGAAGTAGCAAATGAAGTTAATAATTTAAAATTTCAGTGTCAAGAGCGGTTAGCAAATAATTTTCTTCCGTTAACTATCTGTAATAGTGTAAGCCAGTTAGAAGAACAAGGTGCAATAAGTCGTGCAGATATCATGAATCACATTAAAAAGTTCTATAGTAACTGCATGGATTATTTATCAGAGTGGATGGTGCATTACAATGATATTGAACATTTTCATCAGGTTACATTAAAACAAGAACTTAATTGGAATAATGTGCAAAAATCATTCAATCATATTACTCAAAATTTCCCATATAGTAATATTTCCAAAAATGATCTTTTTAATAAGATATCATTATTTAAAAAATAAATTGATAAGGAAAAGGTTAAATCTTGGACATCAACAAAAATCACAATAGAGAACAAATGGTTAGAAATATTTCATCATTTTGAAACAAACCGTGTTTCACACAATAATGCACTAAAAATTGTGGAATACGCGCTGTCCTTACCAGGAACTAATGCTGTGACTGAACACGTTTTTTTTCTATGGTAAATAAAGAGTGGACATCAGAAAAATCACAATTAAGTGTTGAGACATTAAAAACAATTTTATGTGCAAAATATAATTTAACAAATTCTTGTGAAAAATTTCATGACCTTTTAAACAATGACAGCAATCTACTAAAAAAAATTCACTCAAATGAGAAATATGCCAAAGAATAAAATAATACTATACATATTGTTTTTAATGTATTATAGTTGTAAATTGTACTCATGTTGAAATTTAAAATAATATATTACAACACTATTTTTGCGTTCTATGAAAATTTTTGTTGCTCCATATAGACCAAATTTTTAATCGAGAACCCACCCCCTGGTCAATGATGTCCCGCTTTACCAATGTTAAAATCTGGCCACTTTATCTATAGCAGGTGTAAGAGCAAGCCATCTAACTTTTGAATATTCTAAAATTGTTTTAAAGTAGCCACATGAACAGTAAAATGACTAAAATACAAATAAATTATTATTATTACGTCTACATCAATTGGCTTGGCACATGACACTGTTGATTACATTTGACAAAATATGTGCATTACAACCAATTCCTAGTATGTTCTTTTTGGAGTAAATCTTGTAATTTTACATAGACACTATTCACTCCTTTGCGTCTTCGCCCACCAAAATTTGTTTGTATTATCAGCTGTTACTGCAACAACTTTAGATTTCAATTTGTTTTCATTTATTACTCTGTATACATGGTTTGACAAAATTTCAGCAGTTTCACCCTCAATGGATTCTAAATTTAAAGTATTTACTTGAATGACCTTGGTAACATTATAATACCTCACTAGTATTAGATACGATTTGGTTTCATTATGATTTGATGCATCAGATAAAACCGTTACAAATGCTGCATTTTTCAAGTCTTCTGCAAGTATTTTACCACAGTAATTTTTAAATACTGATTTAATAATTGCCACACATTTTGTCGTGGCACATGAAAATTTTGCATTGTGAAACATTTTCAATGATTTAGTTGTACAATCCATACTACGAAAACTTTTGATTGTGAATTATGGAATGAAATGCAAATATTCCCTCCATTACAGCTAACTGTTTTTCATCTTCCGAATAATTAGAAGTTTAAAAAAAAATTGTTACTTTACTACTGGAAGCTGATGCATCTAATGATTGCTTATGTTTGTTGGTGTTCAAGTGTTTCGTTACAGCTGCTCTGCCTCCAACTGCAATACAAAATTCTCCTCTGCAAATATTGCAGGAAACAATGGTGTCTCTCTTTGATATGAGGAACACTGAAATGGCATTCCCTCTTTCTTGATTTCTCCATCTCTTAAATGAAATTGAAAATTAAAAATAAAATATAGAGCTACACGAACAATGCAAGCACATGATGAATAAATAAAATTAATAATTAAAACAAACTTTAATAACAAAAGCGATAAAACTTTACTAAATCTATATTTAAATTATTTTATACTTGTGTTGAAAACAGGGTTGTATAAAATTGAATTAAAGAATTAATAAAAGTGAATTGTACTTACCTAAGTACAATATTAACTGAGAAAGAAATAATTTTGTATTTCCGTTAGAAGTAAACACGAAGTATAATATAGAGATAAAGTAAACAAAGTGAATTGCGCAATGGTGCGAGACACGTGAAGTTCTCCTACGCCCTGCGCATGCGTTTCATAATCGCGTCTTTCCGAACTGTACACATGACGCGTAACAGTTCGGCGCGGCATTTCTGAATACAGAGATTAACAGATAAGTTTTAAAATATCGAAAAGGAGGACACTTTATGAGGAAGGACAGAACCTACCAAAGGAGGGCGATTGGTCACATTACTTTTCATTAACTTTCCCAAATATGCTTATCATATTTAGTAGCTCGTAAAATAGACTTCAAGATAATCTACGAACAAGTGAATGTTTTTATAAGATACTGTTTTTACATCGCAAACAACTGTACACTGGCTTCAGTGACAGTAATTTAACAACTGCTGAAACAAGTACAGATCTTAAACTTAATAAAGCAGTTTTGCATGCATAACAATAAGCTAAATCCTATAACTAATCATACAAAGGCCCATCACAAAATTGTCATACAAAAATGTGAGGGACTATTGAATATCATCATTACTGTCTCCCTATAGGTCCCCATGTCTTCGGACCTGGGGCAAACTGACCTTAAGAACTCTTAAATTTTACAATTTGTGTATTATAAATATAATCAAATTAAGTAAATAATTCTCAACTAACAACCTTTAATAGACAAATGGTATATATTTTCTTTTTCATACATATAGTTTGTTCGTAAAAGGTAATAAGTCTTGAATTGATTATTTAACTTTATTATATAATGGACATAAATTATAAATATAATATACCTACAAATTGTTTTGCTAATATTCACCTCTAAAGCCAGCATACCTGAGAAACTAGAGAGAGAGAAAAAAACTAAAAACTTACAATACATTCAATACCAGACACACGCCAAAAACCAGACACACACCTGGCTTTAAAATTCTTGTTTAACTTCATAGAAATAAATTTTGTCCTGCCTCTCTCTATGCTAAACAAATACTTGCAATGATTTAATGACTACTGCTGAGTTACGTTGTACATGCTAATTCTTCCTAGTCACATCCAGTAAGCTGTGCTCACAGCCACATAACAGAACTTTGCTAGTTCACTTTCTGTACTTGCAACCCCCTTATTCCTTGACAAGGTTTTTGCAGAAATTAAAGCTGACTTTGATGTCACTGACAGTTGATTATCTTGAGTTGTTCTGGAAGATATTTCCTTTTTTGCTGCTTCTTTTGCTAACTGGTACCATTAAATTCCATTGTAGAAAATCATAGGGCAACTATTACAGTGTTTTGGAAATTGTATGACATTTCTTTGGAAATCTCTCACCTTTTTTTTTTATTCAGAAAATAATTTTATTTGTTAGTTTCAACATTATCAGATAAATAAAATTTTGTGAACTCTGGTGAAAATTACAGATTGCTTGGAAATTTAATATTTTTAATCAATTATTTTACCCATTAATTTTGTTTATTCGATATTCCCTACTCTGAAAGCTAGGGTTATTGATTTAATTTATTTAAATGTATCCTATAGGTTCTCCATAAAAAATACTACAATAAAAAGTACTTCTTTCTTCTGACCTTCCGTATGAATGAACTGTTAATACTTTTCTGGCTGCAATTTCACTATCAAAGGTATTTTGCTGGATTCTGTTAATATATTCCAACTCACTGTGAGTATTGAATCTTCTCAGATTTTAAGATATGGAGGACCTCTCATTCATTTTAGCTACATAGTGCAGTAATTACTTAAATATTACATCTTGCACATGGAAATGAACTTAGTGCCTCCTCTAGGATTCAGGTGCCCCCAAGCACTTCCGAAGGCCAGCCAACATTTTTTTGAGTTCCGCATAGTATTTTCACGAGAATCAAATATTATTTGACCAGAATTCTTAATTTGGTGATACGTGATCATTAATTAAAGTAAAATGTATTTAAAAATAAGTAAATTTAGGACATTTTAATACTTTTTTACATGTAATAACCATACAATACCTAAGTTTTACTCAATATTCATTGATATTTTCCCTTCTTTGTAACAAGTGTTTTTCATACTATTATTAACACAATTTTCAAATTTTTTATTGCACTTGAAGTGTACTACTCATACTATAAGTATAGAACAAGTACTGCATTAACTAAATTGTAACATTTGATGTTAATAAGTTAAAATTTTTCATATTGCTTACATTAGTTTTGAACGCATTTGATAAGTCATATTAGTGTTTTTAGAAAAAAAGCAACAACAAAATGTTCTTCCTAATACAAACAGGGCAGCATGGGGATTGCCGCAACATAATCATATGTCTGTGGACTTCCACTACACCCCTAACACCCCCTACACACACACACTTTTAACAAACATCCAGATCCAAGGATCCTGAGAACATTGTGTATGGTACATTGGATATCAATTACACAATGTGTACCAGGAAGGTAAGATAGGGAGTCACTAAATACAATATTAATTCACATATTTAACTATATGGCTTTTGATACAACATATAGTTGAAGTATACATTTAACAGCATCTTACTTTTAATGGAATCCAGTAGTAAAACTATCTTCCAAAAGAAATAAAACATATTCCTAAAATGATTCTCATGAGAATCTACACCAAAGAGTTTTCTTCTGTATATTACTTTTCAATTTCAAGCATTTAATTTACATCAGTGTAAGGTCTAAATTTCAGTTAAAATTTCCCTGGAAATACTTTCTGTATTCCAGTTGGTTAGTAAAATAATTTGAATTTATTAACTTTAGTTATTCTTGTATTATACTTTACTACACCTCTTTTATATCATCATTGATAATATATGTCTTCTGTCTAACCATGACTTGGGTAAGGGAATTGGGAAGAAGGGATGAAGGGTTGCCAGGGAACAAATGGTAGCAAACCAACATTTGTGTGGAGTAGGTGAGAGAAACCCTAGTTGAAAACCTCACCTAGTTTGACCTAGCAGGTTTG
This sequence comes from Laupala kohalensis, assembly GCA_002313205.1. NCBI lineage: Eukaryota > Metazoa > Arthropoda > Insecta > Orthoptera > Trigonidiidae > Laupala > Laupala kohalensis. The sequence continues at coordinate 96,177 of NNCF01130622.1, read as the reverse complement.
AACCCATACTCTACCACTCGGTGGTATGTGAAGATGCTAACCCTAGACCACCACAGTCATATTAATATCTTTATCTTCAAGGTTAGTATGATTGTGTGTTATCATCCTTGCCTGGGTTTTCGTCAGGTTCTTATTTGGACACAGGTTGGAACAGAATTGCTAGCATTCCAGAGAGTAAATTTAACTTACTGTCCTCCTCATGACCATTTGCAGTTATAATAATAATAATAATAACTGATTAAATAAAATCTGACTAGAATAACTGATAAGATAAAATCTGAAAGTACCTAAAAGTAATCCAGGATCCAGTTGACTTAGATTTGCTTCTGCTTATTTAGGAATTTCCTCCAAAAGACCACCTGAGTCAGGATGTGCTTCTTCTTGTCATTGGATTCACATTCCGATTATTCATTCAATAACTACTGACATGGCATTGACTTCAAGACAAGTGACTGTGGTGAGAGGTGACGATTGGGATTTGGGGGCAAAAAAAGAAAACTGAGAAGTGAGGGAGGGAGGCAAAATTTAAACCGCTTCCACTGCCCTTGTTACTAAAAATTCAGATTATACCTTCACAGAGGATGGCAATTGCTGACTAGCAACTGTACTAGGAGAAATGAAAAGGATCATTTGGAGATTCATTTTGGAAGAAGAGGTATCCCAAATACCCTTGCCAGTATAAAACTCGATACAATCATTTCCAGACTATTTAAAGAAAATTAGGCAAGCAGTAATTGTGTATTTGGAATAATACTGAAGATTTGAAGTGACAAAATAAAAATAAACACATACGGGGCAGGTCTCTATATAAATAAATAATACAAACTGTGTGTATATAAAAATAATATAATATAAATATTATACATTATATAATCTTATAAGATATTTGTCAACATTCTTGAATAGAGAACTACTAGCCCAAAATTGTTTTAAAATTTGCTTAATAACAACTTACCCTGATTAGACTGAAACAATTAAGAAAATAAGTTCAATAAAATGTTTACTATTTCACACACTTTTCCATAAAACAGATTTTAATATATTTTTCTCTATGTTAATTCTACTATGAAAATTAACCTTCAGATACTTAAGAAAACTTCTTATTTTCAAAATTGGAATCATGTTCTCAGAACGACTTTCAACCATGTTGAACTATTATTTCTACTGCAACATCTTTGAAGAATGAAAGAAAGTAACTTCAAAACACAATGCTAACCAATGTATATAAATAATCATTTGGGTTTTTCAGACTGTAAAAGTAAGTGTTATTGATGTTTAATACATATGATCAGTCAGCAATCCACCTTTTTCATACAGATTTAGCTAGCTCATACTTTTAGGAGTAATTTAGAAAAAAAGTTTCATCAACTATTGTTCTGTCCTTTGCATAAAATTCTATTTGAAGATTTTGTTTTTTGTTCAAAACCCCACTTTTGAGCTAATATAATCTGCAATATGTAAGAGATAAAATGCTAAATGAATTTGTTACCTTTATCTGTTGTTTTTTCTGAAAATGTTAAGAGGAGAAATTATTGTAATACTAGCTGACCCGACATATGTCCTGTCCACATTTCATTAAATTCTTTTGCAAATTTGTGAAAAGTTATTTTCAATGTGAAAGCAAAGTAAAAATGAGAAAAAGAACGTATTTCTGATTGATCACTTCTGCGTATCTATTAATGACTGTGGCCATGAATATTCAATTCGAGTAGTACATTTAGAAATACACTAATGGGAAATCTTTCACGAGATTAATTCTATTGGCAGTACACCACTGAAATGCCAGATGTGTGTGATGTGCCTGGAATGTGAATTCAACTTGAAAATCTAAAAAAACAAAACAAAAAAGAATCAACCAAATGTCACTCCTATCCTATGATCAAGTGTGCATACAAAAATTATGATTCTTGCAGTTTGTCTTAATTTTCTGACTTTTCTTCATAATTGTCCCAATTTTGTCCTGAAAACTTTTCCAGGACGATAACAAACAGAAAAAATTACACATATCCATCATTCGAATAATGAGTTACGGTCTGGAGTTCATATAAAAATCCCATAGAAAAAAGCACTTTCAGTTTCTCCTGAATTTTCCAATTTTCCAGGCAACACTTCCAGCTTTTCTTTCCTTAAAAACCTTTTTCTGGCTATTATGAACAAAAGAAAAATTAGCCAAATCGTTCAAGTGATGTGCTTTAATTTTTATTTATATAGATGATCAAAATTACTTAAGTTATTAATTTTTTCTTGAAACAATGTCCTGGTATTAAATTTCAATTTTGCCTTTCTTGGTAAATTCAAAAAATCTCAAAAAGTATTAAAGGTACAAATATACAATTTTTCACATTGTTAGTTAGGATAGCAAAAGGAATGAGGAAAAAAAATTACGAGATTTGAGACCGTGAATGAAAATGGGTTTCATTTTCTGCTGGACGATTTCAGATGAAATGCTGGAGGTGATAAGGAAATGAGACTCCACTTACATTTTGTTTCTTCAATGCTTTTTTTTTAAATTTCCGTTACATTGTTTACACTTTGAATAGGTATCAAGAGTTCTCTCCACAATACACTGTTTTATACCAGATAAACAATTATCTGTATTGTGAAATATATTTGGAGATGTTCTTGAGAACAGGTCAACAGTGTTCTTATTTTTATACACATACAAACATTTTGTAAATTATCAATCATATATCTATCTAATACTCTTAAACAAGCAATTGTTGTATGGATGTATATCTCGGAAACAACTCTAAGAAGCTTCATCTAAATTGGTACATAAGGGGATTTTCACCCCAGGAATCCAATGAGCAGGGTATCAATTTGGTGAAAATTCACCTTTTCCGGAAATCCTCATACCAAAAGTACATATGTTAAGTACATATGGGTCCTGCTGCATTCGATGAACAAAACAACTTGCGCATTCAAGAACTTTACATGCCCCTACTCCATGCGTCACTGATTGTAGTTTGAATATCTTAACATATCAATTAACATATTCACAGTGGGTTTCTTGGTAACAAGTTAACTAATCTGTGAAGTTGGTACGAATTGGTACCGAAAACACAAGTACATTGCTATCACAGAGCCATACTGTCCTAAGCAGACAGAACCTGGTCAAGGTATGTGGCGTTGACAGTGATGATGACTCTCACCATGGTAAGATGTGATGTGTTTAGAAACCTTGTAACAATCACCGTAATATGTTGAAAAATAGTTATCGACAATCCTATAACTAGGTGAGTGAACACCTTGTTTCTCATTGTTTTTATAATGATACTTCTCAAATTTACCCACATTGGGTTATCCTTGTATTGAGTACTTTTATTTCATTGTTTTAAGTTTCATATACACAGGTAATCATATATACATTAAACTATATGTATTAATATTTAATCTGGTATCTGGTATGTGGTAAATGATGGATAAAATAAGTATACGAGAAATTTGTGAATTAAAAGAAATGTGAATTCTGTCAACCTCTCCTCAAGAACATCTCCAACTCCTAGTCATAGGTCAAGAAGACAATTAGAATTATCTGCATTTCTTCTAATCCAGGTAAACAAGGTTGTGCAGAAAAACATTCCATCACAATTAATTTGCCCATTAATTTTTTAATTAAATAAATATTGTTACATCTGAATTTACAACTCAAAAGAAAATTTGTTTCATGAGCTTTCTCAACAACAGCATAGCTTTACAGAGTCAACCTGATATTTGAAGTGACATGGGAGAGAGACCCCATGTGAATGTAACCACGTTATTTATGTGATGTGAATGTGTGCATGATTCTAATATATCCTATCACTAATGGTATGCAAATGGCAATGTCGAGGGGAGAGGAGGAGGGGAGAAAGTTTCACGAAAACAATGAAAACATTGTAAGTAAAAACAAAATGCTACAATTTACAAAATTTTATTTCTAATTAGTCCAGGGAGAATTGAATTAAATCAACATGGATATCCACTGAATGCTTTTTGTGGAATTTATATGTTGAAGGCAGATCATACCTTAATTCTGCCAAGACCTTAGGATTAGCTCCCAAACTTTCTCCTTTCTGCAAAATATATTTTCTAGTAGAAGTTTTATGAAGTGAATACACAGACTTGCAAGCCAAGTCCAAAGCAACTTGTAAAAAACAAAGATCTATTCCCCGTTGTTTTGTACCAAATGGTGGATTCATTATAACAGTGTCAAACATTTTATGCCAGTACACTGGTAAGTGACGAACATTACACTGCACTGAATCAATGTTATCAAATTCCACGTATTCAATATTATCACTGAACACATTCAAAGCTTCTCGATCAATGTCAAATCCAACTGAATATGCTGCGCCTAGAGCAGCACATCCTATAGTTAATGCACCACAACCACAACCCAAGTCTGCTATCATCTTTCCTTCAATATCTCCAAATGAAGACTGGATGCAATACAACATTTGAGCCGCAATATGAGGTGATGTGACATACTGTTCTAATTTTATTTTAGGGGCTTTAAAAGTTTTTAAATCTTGAAGAATACTTTCTATAGCTTTTGGTTTCAAACTGGCCATAACTATCAAGAATTCAATCAAATCCTTTTAAGAAATACAAATGAAAAGTAGAATGAAACGTTCTCACCAATATCTTAACTTCTTAGGCACAGTTTCTAAAATGAACAGACAAAATAAAAAATTCACGTCACAAGAAGTGTTTTATTCTAATGACCAGTCTAAGCCAATATTCCACAAAATTCTTGACAAGTTCACTTTATATCCTGAACAACTTGGTTTTCTTCATTTGCAGATTGTCATTTTCCAGTCTTGTCGCTCCCGCCTTTGTCACTACAACCTATATCAAATCTGGGAAGAACTGGCAAAATAAGATTGCCAAATAGAGAATCCTGAGCTACAAAGGACCCAAAAGATTGACTGTTAGCATGTTGCAATGCTCTCTGGGATGATGAAACTACATGAGTATCAGGAGCAATAGAGGAAGACTGAAATAAATAAAGGAACAATCATTAATTCAGAATACAAATTATCATTGGGTGAAAATGATGAAACTTACTTTAAAGATGAACAAATCAGTAAAATACTTAAATTAAAGACTTAGAATCAGATAATATTCAAATATCAGAAATTATTTTTCTGGACAATGGAGTGTGTCTTCATATTTCAATATGACCTCCTTATCTATCACAGCACATTCATGAATTTTTGAGTGCATTGAACTTAATACAAATATGTAAAGATAAGATATTCACATAATTTTACTGACAGAAATGTGTTAAACTTCTTTATTTGATACTAATGAACAATCGTATGACAATATCTCAAACTGAGGTGAAAAGTGTGGGCAACAGTAAAGGTTTTAAAGGGCAATATTACATATGCAGTAAATGAACTGACTTATGTTTACTGCCCCTCTCAGAAGGGAAGGAAAGACATAGCAAGAAGTCCCTTAATAAACTAAGCTTACTATGAAATTCCACCAGTTCAGAAACGATACAATTATTAAACATCTGTATACAAATATTTTACTCCAATTTTCCAAATATCTTCTACCAAATGAAAATTAATAACAAAATTTTAGTCGCTGAGTAAAGTAAAACTGCTTTGCCCATATAACACTAATACAAAAATATAATCAAGAATAAAATATACCTTCAATTATAATAAAATAACAAACTGTTCATTAAGAACAAGGTAAAATTACTTTTAATTTAGAAAAAAGTAAAATGGTTATTCCCTAATTATGATTCCCTCTAAGGATCGACACAGTTAATGAAAAATAATTTCTTTAACCACATTGTTAATTTTCCTAACAATAATGATACTTCAACAAATGTCTCTGAGAAAAATATGATCCATTCCATATACCAGTTTTACCTAAGTAGTAATCAACTCAATCACACACTTAAGTGAATGACTAACTAAAGCAATATTAACAAATGCCCATTTATGCCAAATGTTAAGAAGTTTACTGGTTCAGAAGTCTCTCTCCATGCCCTTACCAGATATAATTACATTGAAGCACCAATTCATTTGTTCTTTTCATATTGTGGTACAGTAGAAATGCAATTATCCAAAACCCAATCACACTATCTGAATTCCCAAACACCAAAATCTACTTTGAAGAAGTAGTAAGCAAGTACAAGGACAAAAATTACATGAAGAAAAATACAGCAAGAGTGCTTTGTTTTGTTTCGGTAAAGTAACTTTCATATGGTACTTACAGTACCTCTATAAGACAGACTAAACCCCAACATTCTACATATACATATTCATCAGAAATAGTCACAATATTTTCTGTCTTACATCCTTTTTCCATAATTCCTGAACTGCAGATCTATCATTGGCATTTCAACATATCCAAATTGGCTACATTCTCAATTACTATGATTGTTGGATTTGCATTGAATTTGTTTGGATTTGCATTGGTAGATTGTCATTGGAGATCAGGTTGTACAAGATAGTTGCTGATTAGTATTACTTAATTTACGCCTAAGCAAATCATTCCAAATCACAAGGAATAAAGCTCACCACCTCAGATTTAAATGAAATTTGGCACTCTTTAAAAAGATCAGGAATACCTAATTTAAATATCATATTAAGTCATCCCTCATGGAGATTACAGGTATGGAAAGATGAAAAGAAACACCCATGACCTAAATTTTTTCATAAGTTCCAAAGTTTCACAACAGTTTTGGGGTATAACTTGACTTGCTTGTTATTTCCAAATAATAATAATTAGATAGCATACAATTTGGAATTTTTCCCTTGTCTGTATGAAGGCTACATCCCCCACCAAATTCCTATGAAATCTGAGACAGTCGTATAAAAGATCTTTTAAAATTAAGATGATTTAAAAAAGAATAATTCTTATGTGAAATAATGGACTTACATTGGATCCTGTAGATGCTATACTTGTATTCATAGCAGAATTTAGAGTAGGGGCAACCCCTTGTTTCAAAAGCAACTGTTTCTTAATATGCAGCTCCTCTAAGATCTTGCGATTGGCCAACTCTAAAAATTGTGATTCATGCAAGTATAACCCAGAACTAATAGAAACATTCCAATTTACACAAAACAATTTACTGCTCATAACTGCTTTGTGATCTATCAAATAAATTAAAACCTACACGGACGAACTAATTACCTCAACTAAACTTACTTTAACAAACATTCTATTAATTAACTTACAAGGTCCAAAGGAAATAAACAATACTGATATCACTTTCCTGTAAGAAATCATAATTACTAGTCACTTCATTTCCATGAAACGATCACGAATTCTGGAAATGGTTGAAAAATCATTCAGTTACACGAAAAAGAAAAGAAAACCAACAGTAACTCGGATAATATACACGATTGCATTGACTTTCAATAATGCTGAATAACTCAATAGATCAAATCACGATACTCTTCCAAGAATTGACGATAAATACGTTACCTTGACGGGCACTAGGAGGTTGAAATGCCATCACATTGACAGTGAACTATTATTTTCCTCCAAAACCGTAAGACGCAGCAGAGTGAGATTAACCATCACAGTTAAATTGAAGTAACGAATTACATATTTCTCACATAAAATTCATCTCCTAATTTTGCACTCTCAAATTCCGAATGTTCCGAATAAAACGCTGGTCACAGCCAGGTCCTGGCCAGGTCACAGCGTAAGTGCAGCGAACACACGTGTGAATCAGTAAGTTTAGCAAAACATAAGTAAACAAACATGTAATTTGCACATGCAACGCACTTCCAATGATAAATACGAATATTAACATGGAACTAACAAAATTAAATTGTGGCTCCAAGTACAAATTCATCTGGTCTTACTCATTTCATCAACGAATGTATTGAAAATTTTGTTCACATTGTGAGAGAAAACGCACATATGTTTGATATAAATAAGACAGTTCATGTGAGCCGGAAAAAAACCCCTTTATCGTTTCATTCGTATCCGCTTATTTGGACGTGAAAATTTAGAAAATTCTACAACAGCTTCAAAATTCTGGGTTCCTTTCCTGTTTCAACTTCTTATTGATTATGGAGATTGTTATATCATATAAGGTAGTCCGGGCCATGTCAAAAAATATTTTATTCCACTTAATTTAATTTAAGATAAAATGTTAATTAAATTTAATTCATTATTATTAGTGCTTGCAGTGCGGTCTAACCACAGAACAAATACCTGGTAACGAGAAGGTGGTTATTCAGTAAAGCGGAGTTGGTTTAACACCTATACTATAGTGTAACTAGGCGTCTTTTACACTACAGTGAGCTTGCAGAATAAAATCCCGGCAAGTTAGCCGGAATGGACTTTAAATTCTCAACCAATTCGAACTTTCTCGAGCTTAAAAAAAGGTCAGACATTGCTCAATTTTGCTCAGGCAAATTTTATACTTTGCTCTTCTTCTTTTTCAATCCTTTCGCTCTTGTATGGAGCATAGGGCTTCAGTAAATTTCTTCCATCTGACACGATTCGCCGCCATAGGTTTAATTTCGTTCTACGACTTCCCGTAGTTTTTCACCTCCTTTTGAACAGTTCTTCGCCATGATCCTCTTGAACGTCCCACTCTTCGCTGACCTTGCGGATTCTATTCCAGTGCTTGTCTCTCGATGTTGTTCGCTGGTTTTCGAGGAGTATGGCCATTCCACCTCCATTTACGTTTTTGGATTTGTTTATTGATTCCTCGCCCGCAAGTTCCAAAAAGGCATCATTTCGTATTTTTAACGGCCAAAATATCCTGAAAATTTTCCTGAGGCATCTATTGACGAATGTTTGAAGTTAAAACCTTATAGACTTATCGGTCAGCCATGTCTCAGCCACATAGGAGCACAGCTTTAACGTTTGTCTTGAAGATTTTTAATTTGGTCGTTGTTGATATGAACTTAGTTCTCCATATGGGATTGAGTTGCATAAAAGCGGCATTTTCTTTAGAGATTCTATTTTTAACATCTTCCACGGTTCCACCTGTATCCGAAACAATGCTTTCAAAGTAAACAAAGGTGTTCACTCGTTCAAGCTCTTGATCCTCAATCTTTAATGACTTTTGAGTTTTAGGCTTAATACGAAGATCTTTTGCTTTTATGGTATTTAATTTTAAACTTCACAGAGGTTCCACGTTTCTTCTTACCAGTGACTCTTCTTATAATGACATCCACTACCAGCAAGAATAAAAATGGTGATAGAATACAACCCTGTCTCACGCCATTTGTTACTGGTATTGTGTTAGATAATTTCCCATTGTGTATTATTTAGCAACAATAATCCTTATACACAACTTTGATGATATTTATTATCTTTTGATGTACACAATATTTTCCTAGCACTTGCTAAATTGCTTTATGTCGCATGGAATCAAAGTCTACGAAGGTTAAATATATAGTACTATTCCACTCTACAATCTGTTCTATAATATAGCGAAACATGTTCGTTTGGTCTTTGTTTACCATAAGATATTTAACAGTTGATCATAATATTTCCGAAATTATGGACATTCCGGCTTAGGGCTGATGATATTTGCACAAGTTCTGGAAGTATTACTATTTCCACAACTTGTGCCTATTGTTTTCTTATCCCAAAATACATGTAAACCGAGATATCAGCAACGCAGTGTATCGCTATTCACACAACTTGGGGAAATAGTAAGCCCGCAGCGGGTTCCATATTTTCACAAGTTGTGGGAATATCCTCTTCGCCGGATTAGCGTGCACCTTGTTAAAATGATCACAGAATAGTGAAACAATGTTTTTTAATATGTTTGGAGATGCCAGACCAAGCTATGGAAACTGGGTAGGGACAAAGTGTCAGATTTGAAGTAACTGGGTCAGGCAGGAATAGATACCGCGACCTGTTATATTTAAGGTTGTGCACGATAGGTGGCAGAAAGTTCGTATTTGGTTAGTGGTCACTCAGCTCCTATTGGCTTGCTTGTGTCCGCCTTTGTTTGTCTTTGTTCGCCGCAAGTAGGCAGCAAGTTCGCAGTGGTTTGCATTGAATCAAGATTTGATTGTTATTGCTGTCACCTGCTATCACAGCAATGTCGCGCATGCATATATGTTGCGTATCACGTGTGCAATAATAGACGTGACACCCCGGGCATCAGATTCTTTCTCGTACCTGCTGTAGAAACGAGGTAAGTTACACAGTTTTTAAGATCGCTTTTTTGAGAAATGAGAAAGGCAAGACTTTGGTCTCACCTACAAGATCGTTTTTAATCACAGTCGTAGCATTGCTCTAGAGACACAATTCACGAATTCATCATTACCCGATTTTTTTCATTCCCTCCACAACTTTTGGCTAATTACTCATAAAAACAAAAGTATTGAAAAATGTAGAAAGGCATGACATATTGTATTTTCTTCAGCTTTCCAATTAGTCCTAAAAAAATGAACTTCACTAGATTGAGAAATACCGATTTGTAATTAACATGGAGCATATCTGACTTCCATCTGGTCTTAAGGCGCTTTTATTTCTTTAACGTGAGGTCAAGTTAATTCAAAATACCTTCTAAAAAGTTATCGTTCACATTATTTCTTAAATTATTTTTCTTAAATTGAATAGGAATTTTTATGTTTTGCTTCTATGTATTGAAAAATTACGACTGGCTGACAAATCATTTTGCGGTGGAGTAACTAGTAACTCAACGACGACACGTGCTAGGGCACAGCATGACCACAGGCTTCGTGAAAGGAAGAATCTACGATACATGTGTGAAGATGCCAATGATATATCTCACCTGCGTCGTTGCATAACTTTCTGTTTTTGATCGCACACACAAGTTCATATTCACACGTGTACACACAAAACAAGTCGGTTCTTTCCACTTAAGGGCTATAATGACCTGGACGTTGACAAGCCCTAAAACCCCAAGAAAAAAATCTTTCCACTTTGACTTGTCTAGCCGTGTCCACTGGGAAAAAATGCTTCCTTTCACGAAGCCTGTGTCCACGTTGCGTCCTAGCGCATGTCGTCGTTCAAGGACGGTAATTCAATTCAGCTATTCCGCCAAAAAATAGTTCGTCAGCGAGTCGTAATTTCTCAAAACAGGGAAGCGAAACATAAAAATTCCGATTCAATGGAAGAAAAACAATACAAGAAATAATATTAACGATAATTTTTTTAGAAAGTAGTTTGAATTGACTTGAACATACGTTAAACAAATAAAATGCGCCTTAACCGCAATTTTTATGCGCGTTTTCATAACCTCTAAGAACTAGACTTCTGACATTTCTCTCCCGAAATCCGTGAATAATCTCCGGGCAATCCACAGAAATTATAATTCCAAAAATATTTAGTGCGTTTTACGTGCATGCAAAGAGTGATTTTTTAATGCCCATCGAGAATACCCCACAAAATCGCATCCTATGCGCTGCTCTGCTACCTGGGCGCAAAAATACAAGATTATCAAGCTGACACATTACTATCTTAAGGATTTTATTTAGTAAACGACGACACAAGTGTCGTTAGTAAAAGCAGCTGAAGGCTATCAAAGTTCACACCACAAATTTATCTTCACAAAACACATGATTATTGACATTTTATTTATTCAATTATAAGCTTTCGAATTGAGAATACAGGTCAAATTCGCCGGAAATTTAGGTTGCCTGTGCTCCAACAATAGTTTATGCGTGGGTGCATTCTCGCACACATAGAAAGGATCACAATGGCATTCCTCGAACTCACCACTTGGAATGCAATAATAAATCATAACTCATATCCTGGCCCGGGTTTTTCTCCGGTTTTCCTTCGGGTAGAGGCGGATTTATCATACAGGTTCTCTAGGTTTTGTCTAGGGGCGGGTCTATTGTAACAATAAATCGTGAATTTAGTGTTATTTCAATTTTTAAGCACTATACTCAGAATAATCTATAGTTCGATAATAACTTACATGTAATTTTTTGCTTAAAATTACAAACATATTGACATTCTATTAGTATTATAACTCGCAGCTAACTTTTTATCTTATCTAGGAATTTTTGCTGAATTTTTTGAATCCGCCTCTGCCTTAGGGCCCTTGATCGGAATTGATGGGATGGTCCCTTGCTTGCTTCCGGAGAGTAAATTAGTTTTTTTTCCCTCCACGTGGTCATACGCAGTTTGTACTGTTTTTTGACAATAAATTTATTTATTTCTTTATTTATATATGGCGCCATCATAGGAGGTTGGTCGGGGCGGAAGCGAATCTTCGAGTACAGTCATTACCAGGATTGTGTTCAGAACAGCAATTCGGGGTATGTTCGACTCCACTTGTCTCATTCGTATCATATTATGAGTACACCGTCGCGTATAGTAAAATTCTTCTTACTTTGCTTCGAGAAATTCAACTTAAGAAAAAAGAAACATAAACGGAAATGCACTGTGTTCATTAGTTTATTGTGTATTAGTCGCAGTAAATTACTCTATTGTCGTCAATGTGGTCATATGCAGTTTGTACCAGCTCTCTCGACTGTAAATTAAATATTTATTTATTTATTATTTATTGGCTGGCTTGATGTTGGTATAGAACCTGTACTCAATGTAGCGAACGTTTTGACTTCGCCATCGTCCATAAGAGTAATAATGAGGGTACCTCGCGTTCTGTTGGCAAGATATTCGAAATTGAATTCATAGCTACCTGGAAATTGAATTCATAGCTAACGAAATACAAGTTAATAACGCAATAAACAAAGACACAAGGTAATATTCGTTCCACACGCTCGATGCAGTAAGAACAGAACATCGCCACAAAAGCAAGTGAATTGATTGTTGTCCCAGGTAGCTATGAATTCAATTTCGAATATCTTGCCAACAGAACGCGAGGTACCCTCATTATTACTCTTATGGACGAAGGCGAAGTCAAAACGTTGGCTACATTGAGTACAGGTTCTATACCAACATCAAGCCAGCCAATAAATAATAAATAAATAAATATTTAATTTACAGTCGAGAGAGCTGGTACAAACTGCATATAATTTTGCATGTACGAATACGAAGCTGTTACAAACTTCTACGAATTCATGTTATATCTACATAAATATTGAAACTAGTCACAAAAGTGACTATTTGCTGTAAAGAAATACTTTACAGCAAATAGTCACTTTTGTGACTAGTTTCAATATTTATGTAGATATAACATGAATTCGTAGAAGTTTGCAAGACCTGTTAGGCAGACATATTGCGTAATATTAGGCAAAATTACATGACTTGGAGTATAGGCCTGTCCATTGATTAAATGGGAATTTATTGGCCACTCGTTACGACGTTTACACGTGAACGTGACCCCAACGAATGTACTTGGGATCCAGATGACACCGACCTCACAACCTATCACCGATTTTCTCCCTAGCCCTCGACTCTTTAATCATTGAAGAGTCTGTCAATGAAATTAATACTGACAGGACCATTACACTGTTTCCGGTCATTCTCCACAGGCTGAAATCTCTAAGTCAGTAAATGACCAGAGAGATTCACTGCTCCTCAAAATGATTGATCTTTCTCTGCCTTAAAAACTTAGTTTACAAAAACATTTATCCTTCACTTCCACCTTGGCAGGATCGAGCGGCACGTAACTAACATTTTCTGTTGTTCACACTCGGAAACATAGCCATCCGCCATTTGGGAGTACAACCTGAGAATAACATTATCCACTTGACTGTGCTGGAAGAACATAATGGTCTTAAACGCTGTAATTAATAGTTCATCCCGGTCTAGCCGTGATCACCTTTCAGTATCAGATTCTATAGAACATACGTAGAGAGGTAAGTGTTTGCAGTTCATAAGAAAAGCGCGTGAAACTTACACATGTTTACTGTTAATATAATATTAAAGATTTAAGCGAGGACGTACAAAATATTTGATAATTTTCTTCGCAATATATGACACATTGATTGAAACATTTTTTCAGATGTAGTTTTACCTGCGTCGAACAAGGTTGAATGTGGAAGGACTCTTGATTTGTGTGAGGTTAGGTCAATTACTTCCTTATCGTTCAAATGAGGCTAGAGTGGTATTTCGTGTCGTATCAGTTTTGATGTAAGTCCATTGAAATTGAGAGAGTAATAAACTTTTGTTTCTTTTTTCAGATCGGTAATTATTGTTTACAGAATGCCTCCCTGCTGCAGTGTAATGGCATGCAAGTCCAACCATAGGATTGAAAAAGTGTTTGCGACAACGTTTGCTCTTACAAGAGGCGAAGATTTTAAGTCCAAGTGGTTTCGGAAAATACCTACAGTGGATTGAAGAATCCTGTTATGAGAGTAAAACAGTTTTCTGAAGATGACATTTTTAGAACTAACAGGTGTGTCGTAAAAGGAGAGTAGAAAGAGTGTGAGACGAAAATACCTAATGGAAGGTGGTGCAGTTCCTCGCATTTTTCTTAACGTTCCAAGTTATTCGAGTGAAACTAAAAACTAGAAATGCTACCAATTCTTACTTACATAGTTCGTTATGTAGTTAAGCGCAAAACTCAGGCAACAGAAATGTGAAGGGTGTGTGACATGGCTGCAGCGCAACAAGACTTGGAAATGCCATCTGAATTTATGTTGATCGAGGTATCAGAGGAAAATTCATGATTCCTTCGGAAATAACCTTAAAATATGTGTTGTGTGGTATATCCTGCAGATCATAGTGGATGATATTAAGAAGGAGTTCTTGGCCTGTGCGAATCAGTTAGACATTTTAAAAAAGTTGAATTTTTGAAAAGCTTCTTTATTTAAATGACTGTGGGACTATATTAACTATAGATACTGAAGAAACATGTTTGTGAATGTTTCCTATAGAGGTCGTAAAATCCTAGAAAACAAATTTGTGAAACAAGATAATATGATTTATGGCAAAACAAATGCTGCAAGTAAACCAAAAAAAATCATAGTGCAAGTTTCTATGATCGTACAGTACATATATGAATATTGAAGTCCAGAATATTAAAGATGATTCTTTATGTAAATATGCTGTTGATGTAACGCTTATTTTTGTGTATGTTTATGTAATAATGTACTTAACTATGCAATTACTCAGCTTGTTTTCTTTTGATATTGTATGTACATTATGTACATTAAATCTGTTTTGAAATTTAACGAAAATTTTAATTTTGTAACATTTATCTCTCATTTTATTTCCAGTTGTCCTGTGCAAAGCTGGTACTATCATTAGTTCTTAATATTTAGCAGTGTCGTTTAATTTTAGTTCTTATCAGTACAATTTTAAATATGAATTACATTTAACTGCTGAATTTAATGTTATATTTGATGTTTATTTCTCTGATAAATTATCAATAACGAATGAATATATGACCTCATTTTTGAGAACAAGACTGATGGACAATTATAAAGGTTTAGTATGCCCTTACGACGATAATTGTTCTGTCACCTTGCCAATACGTCAAATTAGACGCATAGTACGTTACAGAAGCCATCAATGTTGCAAATTAAGATCAAACTTGGACCCAATACTGTACTTATCCTCGTCACTTGTACTCTGCTTCTACTTTCTAATGACTCCTACGCAGTTTCTCTCTAACATGCAGATATGGCGCTCGCGGCGAATGCCAATCGATAGCCAGAAACTCGCAAGGTGGACAGCAAGGATATATAATCTTACTTCCCCTCTCCTATCACTATTTGAAGTTTATCCACGCCTTCGATGACGTCATTATTCCACCGCCATTCGCCAAGGCCCACGAAAAACAGATTCATTCCACTCGATCCCCATCCTTGAGAATGGTAGCCCGATCTTAAATTCTTCCGAAAATGACATGATTTCCAAGCTTTCTCTTTACTAGTAAAGATGAAACTTTCCAGATCTGACGAAATTTTGATGTCAATTTTTCAAAGGATATTAACTTTCTAAAATGAGGACAAAGCCTCAGTCCGTCCTTCCACTATAATTTGGCATTAACCAGACGTTCCGACTCGAGCTAAAAAGAATTGCTCAAGGCCCTTCCCTGATTCTCGCTCCCCGTAGCGCCTTTGCGCTGTTTTATGGTCCTATAGGATCGCCTACTGCGTTCTCCACTTTTTTCCTTCAAAGACCCAAGGATACGCTTCCCTAGTTCGTTCTAATGGCGTACTTGTATTTTAAAAATTATAAAACATTTAATTATATTAACATTTATTATATCTTCTCGGGTGTATATATATAATGACAAAAAATTAGTTTTCGTTGTTCGGAACACGCAGAAGAATTATGAAAGCCATGGTGGTGGAAGTTTAAAGAGTTCGGAAATGGATGTTGTCTGGCGGTGAGAAGCGATCTGGGTGGCCAGCTGGCTTTAGGAAACGACGCGACCAAAACATTTTCAGTCGAGGTTTAAAACAAAATAAAATTTAAGTGTTATTGCGAAGGTCTGTGTTTGGAATTGGAATAGAAATTTCTTAAGAGAAAGAGACGTGAAATTAACTGTCTTCAATAATTTAAGTGTGTGTAAAAATGATAAACAATTCTTGAAGGGACGACAAGATAGGAATGCTAACTTCATCGGTTCGAAGTGACGCGGTGTGGTCTGCGCGCGTGCCTTAGCCGCTTTGAGGGGTGACGTTTATGGGTCACAAGGCGAATTATGAATTTTGGGGGAGCCATCTGGCTAGAGTCAACGAGAATGACACACGGATACTTTGTTTCGCAGAACTAAGAAGAAGGGTAAGATCGGCCTTGTATAAATAATAGTCGGGTTGAACCCAATTAGAAATTTCGTGCCAGCGAGCGATTTTCGGAAACGTAGTGGTGTGGGAAAATTACCATTCAAAGGAATTTTTGGGGGCTGGTAGCGGAAAGAGGTGTTGGTGAGATTTGCCAGATCTTTCTAAATAAATTGGTTTCGTTGGGACGACACTCATAAAATTTTATGAACTAAGTTAAACGAAATGTCAAAGCTAATAGGAAATTTTTGGAGGATAAAAAGATTTCGGAATTCGTGAAAGAAAGAAGCAGGGGTATTAAATACTGCTATTGGCTGAGGACCTTTCTACGTCACTTGGTGACTGACATATTAGACATACCTCAAGGGTAATAGTAATCGATTGCCATTGGAAGACAGAAATCATGACGTCAGAAAAAGGTGGAGTTAATTTCCAAGTTTTTGGGACTCTGGCGGGGAGAACTAGTAAAATAACGAACGTTACATGCTTACGCTCATATGATTNTTACTCTCTGATGATTATGGTTCAGATTTGCTTACTTGCTTGGTATTGTTATTCAGATTTTCGGCTCACGTGGTCGTTTGATCAAAGTTCGGTCTCGTTTGTGAATGACGAGGTCAGATACTCTGATTGTTGAAACCAAACTTAACTTTCGTGAGCGAGGAACTTTTTCTTTGGAACATGAACATCTCATAATCTTGGTGATTTGTTGTTCTATACCATGTGTCGTTACGCGCATGTCACATGTTGATCATTTGGCTTGAGTTGACCACAACCTTAATGACCTTTGAATTTTAAACCCACGCGGTTGATCAGTTATAACTTTCGGTCGCCAGCGTGCTACGAGCATCTTTGAATTTGAACAAGCCACACTTCATCGATTAACAACTTTAATAAATGTCATCGAGTGCGGTGTCTTCCTCAATGGGATCGGAAGGAGATGGTCATGGCTTGCGGTATGCTGAGCGGGTGGTCGCCTGCTTCTAACTCTGATGAATGGGAGAATTCCGAAGGCCTGGCGATAATCACGAATGGCGTACTGGTCTGACATCACTTCATGTGGCAACTGATGGTCTACCTTGGAGGTATTATAATTAAGGTAATTACTGACTGGTTGCATCCAGTATTTCGTTTATAATTCGCTGCGAGAAGAACCAGTGAATTGAACTCTTATGTCTGGGTTATTGTTTAAAGACACTTGTGGTTCAAGAACATTAATGGACAAGGACATTAAAGATAAACATTAATTGTTAAAAAAATCATACTCTCAATTGCCAAGCGTAATTGATTATTGACTGGAACAATTGTCTAACCAGTATCATAATTGTTTGAAGAGAGTATTCTTTCATTATGTATGGTCATTGTGATTTTGGGGGAACATTGAAAGGGTATATGTTGGGGAAAGTGTTTCCGTGTGAAAAATTAGTAAGTAAGAATATTGTATAATTTGGATGAATAAATAATTAAGATCAATTTTACACAGTGTTGTGTTTCCTTCTCGAAGGACGAGGTATATTTTACGATCTATTAGATGGACCGAACCCTATATGCCCTAATTGTTTTATCGAACAGCGGAACCTGACTTCAATGAGCCAGGTAAGTGCTAACGGTCTATTAGATGGGCCGAATCCCAGTTCCTTTGGTTTCTTTTAAAAATAATGTTATAATATATATAGTAGTATTTGATTATTCCAGTGATTAAACAATAGAAATCAACCTTGTTCTGGCATTGTAGATACGTAAAACGAGCGATGAAGCGGGGGAGGAGGGCCTCCTCACTCCACTAAATATAAAAGTCCACCGTTGAAGAGTGCAGGCATGAAAAATAACGCGCAGTTCGCCGACAAAGGTTACCCACATCCGATGGGCGCAGAACCCACGCTGCAGCAAGCTAGGACCTGTCGGAAAAAGATTTTTGAGTGTCAAAATCGCAGGCAAGCGGGGGTGTGGGTAGAAGACACAAACGGTCGTACGACTAGGGAGAGTTAAATGGATTCGCCGGCACAAGATGTGTCTTGTTTAAAAAACCGTTTCAAAACAGCGGTTGGGTAATGTTGAAATATACACCTGTCGCGTTGGGACGCGCTATAAAATATAGCGTTGCCTTCGTCCCAATGATGGGAGGGGATAGTCCTCAGAGTTAATAGTTAGATTGACTCGCTTGGTAAAGAGGTATTTAAAGTAGATTCCCTATTCAATACTCGGTGATTGGTTAATATGGTATAAACATTCATAAAATATAAAAAGGGTTAATAATTGAATTAGGAAAGATGCCTGAAAGGGGCTTATAATTAAACAATTACAGTGATTCCCTTATGGGCAAATGGTTAAACATTTACTTCACATGCCCCTATCGGGGCGAGAACTCAACATATTGGATTAACATGCCTGATGGACCTGAGAAGACGGGAGGGCCCGTCAAAATGTTCCATGAGCTTTTACAAACCGTCAGGCAGGTCGTCATTAGAGCTTTTATCGGTTGCATTCCGGGAAGCCATGGTGAGCAGCGCGGGACGATGTCGTGTCCAGCCGCGAACACGTCACAGCCGACTCTCGAGCGTCTCCATTGAGTTCGACCCCAGCGGGTTCCCCAAAAACAAGCTCGTTGGGATGGGTGGTCACCTGCTTAAGTAACCTCGAGGGGGTGGTGCGGGGATTGGTGTGCATCTTCCCGGGAGTGCAATGAACCCTAGAACCCGCCATCATAGGGAAGAGGCCTACTCGTGGCTATTATAATATATTGAAAAGCTCACCATGGTAGGAGGTTGTCGAGAAAGACGGTTCATTACAAAATGGTGGAGTACACGTTTTCCGAGTACACTGACATGTTGCTAATCTACGGTGAAAGTGGACGAAATGGTCGATTAACTCAACGCCTGTATCATGAACGATTTCCGGGTCGTGCCCGCCGTCAGTCACATATCATTTTTGCAATTTTGGAACAACGGCTTCCGGAAACCGGCACCTTCAAGACTGATAGAACCGATTGTGGTTGTCACCGGACGCGGCGCACTGTTGACGTGGAAGAGGAGGTCCAACTGCGTGACCAGAACCCTACGAGAACTCGCAACATCGCAGGTGCCGTGAATCTTTCCAAGAACATCGTCTCCATGAACAGCAACTTTACCCATACCGCCATCAGAGGGTGCAGCCATTGGGTTCAGCTGATTTTGCGCCACGTGCCGATTACTGCGCGTGGATCCTACACCGTTGTGTCGACGTTCCAGACGTTTCTCTGATAATCCTTTTACAGATTCGCATTTCACAAATCTTCTCAACCAACGTAACTGCCATATTTGAGATGAGGAAAACCCTAATGCCACACATACCCATCGATTTCAACATCGTTTTATTGATGTTTGGGTTGGTATTAACCAGGTTATCTGATTGGACCGAGTATTCTACCGCCCCGTCTAACGGGTCACAGCTACTTGACGTTCATGCAAAACGTACTTGTGCAGCATTTGGAGGATGTGCCATTGTATATATGTCGGACGATGTGGTTCCAGAATGATGGCACTCCAGCCCACTTTTCACGCGACGTCCGTCAGTACCATCAGCACACATGCGGGGACAAGTGAATAGGTCGCGGTGGACCGATTCGTTGGCCCCCACGATCACCCGATTTAACACCTCTGGACTTTCTCCTGCAGGGCTACATGAAGAGTATTGTTTACGAGACCTCTGTGGAGCAATAGGACGATCTCCTTGCCTGTGTAATGGTTGCAGCGGAGGTCATTCAGGGCACCCCAGAACGTTTGTACCGTGTGTATGTGAACATTGTTCGCAGATACAATTTGTGCAACGAAACTCGTGATCGCCACTTCGAGCATATGTTGTAGTTCACGCAGGTACGAGTTGGTTGATGCACGTGCAGCTTTGATGCTATTTCAATGTCGTTTATCTTCCAAACGGATCATTTCCGGGCGTATGTTTATTGCCAAATATTGATATTCTGAGTCCCTTCTACAATACTTATAACTATGTAATAGGAATTATCTATCGCCCTTTATTATGCTCGAATCAATATAGCTAATCATATCGCCGATGTCGTTATGCAAACGTTTAAACCACATAAGGTGCACGATATCCTTAGAGGTGACGGTCAGGGTGTGCATTTGTTGAAAATATTGGAGTCGAATCTATGGTGTTTGAGGTTACCGAGATGAATTATAAAACTCCTGATGCTCCAAGTGCTTCAGTTCCAGGCTGCATGACGCGGACACTTCTGAAAGTGAATGGAATGGGGCTGAGCAATAATAATATAACTTATCAGTTACGAATTCATCGCTTCAGGGTTGCTGAGAAGAATAGTGACACAGTAATAGATATGTTTACACGACTGCGCAGGACCGCGCTAACATATGACTACTCCAACGGGTTTGCGTTTACGCGCAATCAAATTTAATGTAATTATATTATTAACATGATTAATGTAATTAAACAGAAGACGAGTATCTACTTAGATGGGTTTGGGATCTGCACTGGATCACTTTGGTGTTTACTCGCGCTCATCAAGCTCGAGCTTGCACAAAACCCGTTTCCCTGTCCTAGGAAGTGGTCTTACGTTAAACCTCTAGAAGCATGTTTACACGGCCACTTGGACTGGTCTAATCCTGTTATACCGCTCTTACAGGCTGCTAGTGGACATCAAAGTTCAGCCACCTTTCGTTGAGGGGGGCATCCCTAGAATCCGCATGGTTGGAGAGGGGAGTGTAAATATTCAATCGAAAAAGATCGATATTAGCGTTTAAAAAATAGTTTTGACAGCCGATTAGATGACACTTGTTTATATTACACAATGCCATTTGAGTACAAAACAATTGTAGTTATACTCTGTCACCTCCATTTTCTCTTCATCTAAAAGAAAAAAGTAATAATAATAAATCAGAGGTAAAACTAGTTGTAATAATGGCTTCTTTCATTACAGTATTTACTAACTCATCTATTTCATTAAATATGAACTGATGTTGATGTCTCTTCAAAAACTGCTTTGACTTAGTTTCATTCAAAAACAATGAGAAAACTCTTTTAACTTCCTTAGTATTAACGTATACAGACGGAAGGATAATCTCAGTGTACGTTTACGATTGGATGCTGCGCCTTGCACGACTCATCGGCAAACTCCTTTAACACAAAAGCATTCTGACACCATTCATTCATATCAGTGTGATTTCCTATTTTTCACATGATCCGCTGGGTCTGTTATAAAGAAAATAGTGATTGTACACACAGTTGAGTCATGGGATATACAGTGAAACAAATTCTTTAATAGTTTAAGAGCAAGAAACGCTATAAAAGTGCATTGCAAAATGAGGTGCATTGTAACGACAATTCTATGATTTATTATCGGATTTCTTATTACAGATACCTCACTGCTGTAAAAAACACAAAAATTATAATAGAAATTAATAGTTAACACCAAAACATTTGTCATATTTTTGTGCATGTACTTAAATAAAACAATAGTTCTAAGGATAAATGATACTTTTAAAATGGCAGAAATGTTTCAGAAAGCGCGAAATTTTCACAAGTATTCCCGATTCGTCGTCTTTAGTACTTTGTATACAATAAACGAAAAGTGTCGAAAATAATTCTTATTCAGCGAATGATTGCTATTATGATTGTGACAACATTTAAAAATTTCGAGCTTCTATATGCAAAATATACCGAGTAATTAACATTGTTCGAAAACATTACTAAAAACGACCAGGCACGTTTTTAAAGCATAAAATTTTATTGTCGCCTTCAGAAAAATGCCGTGATCACATGATCAATGAATTTAAACATTTAAAACTTAATATGTAACCACAAATAAGTGATAAATAGAACTATGTTTTCATTTGGCGACCAGCGATATCTCAGGGGCGAAGTAGAGTCTGGTCTTGTGTTATACATCCTAGTACAACCGGCGAGTTATTGGTAATGCGGATAGTGAGCTTGCTTCTACAGGGTTTTGGTGGTACTCGTGTATCAAACCTCGGACATAGAGACTATTATTCCTAACCAAACGAAGTCCGGAAACCATGCCAAAGTCGTCTTTATGGGATGATGAGAGCATCAGCAACCCACCATCTCGAGCGCGAAGCGTCACTCACCAAATGTTCCATGGTGCCCGCACGCACGGAGTCCTCGGGACAACAGTTTATCCACAGCAGAGAGAGCTTTTGAGCTAGAACCCTTGCTTTTAAACTACCGTCGGAGTCCACCCTACCCATCAACTCCGTGTCATACGCCAACACGGAAAACTGACAAACAATAAGAGTTGCATACATGCAAACTTCACTGCCTGCTACCTCAGCATGGACGTCGTCTTGCTACATAATTTTGCATCACTTCCAGGAGTCATAATCGTAATTTACTTGGAAGTGCCAGATTTTTTACTCACATCTAAGCTGACCCTTACACTGCATCGAAGAACGAACTACTAAAACTGTGTTTTAAGCGCATATAAAGCGCGTTTTAGAGGCGCGTATTTCCACACCTTGGTAGGCACCTCCAAGAGGGGACACAAATGGCGCATCTAATGCTCATTTTGTGTGGGAATTCACCAGATACGTAAGCGTCACAAATTCGCATCTTACGCGCTGCTCTGCAACCTGGGAACAACAAGGTGTCATTTCGTATTCAAGAGCTTTTTCGAGAAACGAGAAGCATTCTAGATCTAGCATATGTACCTAACAGTTATACAAAAAACATACAAACCAAAGACAGACAATAATGCATTGTATTATTACATTAAAATATTAACTTATAATGTGGTGTGAGCCACACTCTTGTCTCATGTAATTCATCTACAGCGCAATTCGACACCTCCTATCTGGTCTTCATCAACAATTTGTCAAAATATCAACTTATGTGTCTCATATGGCAAATGTTGAAAGTATATTACGTGGCCAACATAAGTCAATTAATATTCCTGTAATTAATTAGTGACTCAGAAGAAACTTGAACAAGAATTTAAGCTGTTACGTTATTACAAGCTAACACAGTGGAAATAAGAGAAATTTTAGTACTTAAGATTTATTACTTCATCAATAATAAAGGACTCCTGGCACAATTTCTGCTTTCTCTTCATCAGCCACTCAGCCTCTTTATAATTAATCTGCTCAAAAACTAGTGATTTTATATCTCAGTTGCTATTCTTGGCAGTCACAACACAAAGCCACACAAAACTGTTGCCGCGGGGATAAATTAATACTCCTCAGAGAATACATTAATCCACTTGGAGACGAGTGTCTCATCCAATGTAGTCTGTGGTCTCCTCTGTTACCCCATGCCATGTCAATTATTTAAAGGAACACCGTTGTAACATTATATCGCGGTTCCTTCCTTGTAGCCCGCGTCTAGGTTGACTGAACCGAGCTACTAAGGTTGGTCACGACGTAGAGGATAGAGACAAAATCTGGTTAGGCGGGGGAGGGTGTTGGTCTGACATGGAGACGCTCAGAGCTCGTGAGATGCATTTATTAGTACTTACACAGAGTCTTGGTGGTGCTGAGCGGTGACTAGAGAGAAGTTGGTAGCAGCCATGACGTAGCGGTTCTGTCAGAAGTCAGACGGAGTAGATCCTGGACCTCCCAACTTCCGACTCCAGATGACTAGCGAAAGGGCAGTCACTGGGGTGTCACTTAGCAAGCAACTCCCACGCAATGCTGATTTCTCAGCTACGGTCCTCTACTCTCTCTTCTGTTCCTCAACTTCTCGTTTGTATATGCTTTCTCTCCCTACGTCATGACTTACTAACTCACTTCCTCCGGCCTCGTGCCCTCATTCCTGGCCGCTGGGTGTATTCACGACAATTACCACAGTTCTATTAGTCATTGAGGCTTCTTAACTTGCCGTTTTCGAATGACTTAATTATAATTTAAAAAACAACTTTGCCAATTTCATGATTGTTTCAATGAAACATTCAGGGGTATACAGTGTTGAAAATGGCAGTTTGAAAATAATAAGAGGTGACAGCATCAGAGATCTAGCAGAATCGCTGCGCACAGACGGACGGACAGACAGATAGGCAGACAGACAGACAGGCAGGCAGACAGACAGACAGGCAGGCAGACACGCTGACAGGCAGAAGGACCGATGTTACGCCAGAAACCACTTTTTCAGAATCAGGGATCGCCAAAACGAATATATCCGTCCAAATCTCACTTCTGAATTTTTTCACGATTTCAAAACTTTCTGTATACTACGAATATGAGAAAGTAAAAATCATACATCAGTGTCAACCGTACATGATCCATTGCTTTTAATTCCGGGTCCCGATGCGAAGTTCCTAGTAAGTTAGCTGTTGTTGCAATTGTCTTGTGTTTTTTATTGTCTATTTCTTGTTGTTACGGTGTTGTTAACTTTTTTTATTTAGAGTATTTCTTGAGTTATCGTTGTGTTTTATTGGTGTGAATAACCAAAATGTACAAACATGTTTTACGTTTCCTTTCCTTTAAATTCTCGATTTAATGCAAATATATCCAGAAAACTGTATGTCAGCAATGACCCCCGAGTTCATCCTCTTTCCGACCGCCTACGAAACTTGAGCAGCATCCAGCATTAGATTCGGCGGTAGCCGGCTGAAATCCCGACAGCGTCCGAATGTGTTTGCATATAATGGTTCTCTGCAGAAGCAAGTTTCCCCTTAACTACACCTTAAGACATGCGACTTGATCCTGAGATGACCGGATGCTTGGTCGTAGAGATGGGTAGGTCCGAAATTTGAAGGAATCGGGTCCGGATGTACAACCAGTACCGCGAATGCGTGTCCTGTATCCGTGTCCGCAGGACCTGTATGGGTCCATCTCACCGGGTGGGCGGGCGGAGCGTATATCGTGGACCTGACGTAAATCCGGCCAGAGCGGAGCTGACTGGTGTTGTTTGGTGAACGACTCAAATGGTTTCATGTTCAACCTACGACAGACGGAGAATAACATGAAAATTATATTTTTATGACTTCTTTCAAACTTCTTACAGAATCACATTGATATAAATTATTCTTTAAAAAGAAAACGGAATTATGACCCCTGTATGCCTATATAGAACAAAATACCCTAAAAATATGACTTAATATTTATTTACAAAACAAATAAGTTAACTACCTATTATAAGATACTACCGATGAAGTATTTGGTACTTCTAATATATTTAAAATATGAAGAGAATACTTCCATATAAACAATCATGTCTTGAGGAATGCAATTTAAAACGTAATAATAATAATAATAGTTAGTATAATATTTATTATTATTATTATAACAATTGCTCAACAAAATAATAATATTAGTTCATAATATATGATATCATAACCTATCATAATACCCAATCCATCCAACTCCGACCGTTCCTCGCACCGTTTCTCTTTCCTTTCACTGATATTTCCTTGTTTTCTATGGTAACAAATTGTATATATGTGTTTTACAATTTTCATGAAACTCTTCTTCACAAAGCCATAGTTGGTTACTTAGTTCTCTTGATTTTGTGTGCGTGCTCCTTTCGTTGTATGAGGATGTATGTTTTTCCTAATTGCAATAGAAATTATATTCCTAAGTATGAACAGTTACATATTCTCTAAACTTACTTAATCTGGTGAATTACGTGGATGATCTAATCAAAGAATTTAATGCTGTATTAAACAATATATTCTGTTACAATAATAGGGAAATAGTTTGATAATTGGTACTAGTCTTTAACTATATAACTACAATAAATGATCTAGACTATTGCTATGATTTAAGAAAAAACTGAAAGTATCCATGCATATTGTGTTTGAAAGATAATCTGCAATTGAGGGTTTTTTAGTATTTCATATCGTTCATCTAGTACCAAACAACGCTACTGGCGGTTTCTCAGAGAAATATTTTTTCAATGACACTTTGCCTTCACCGTTTGTGTTCGACCACTTATTACGTAGGTACTATTGTTAAGGGTTTTCCGACTCTCGTGAAGAATCGTCTTTAACCATCATACCCATAGTTCACTGTAACTACCTTGGAATTGGTTGGATTTACATATCCAGCATATATCACTGGAACGATTCAGCACAGACACCCCTCTCCCATACTAACGGTGTGTTAACAGCTTTCAGCGCTCCTAACATTGTTACCCTCTAACTACAAGTTCAAAAACCGGCCACAGGGCGCGTGGCAGTTCCCGATTCCCCTCCCCCTTCCCCCACCAGGTACTGTACCCCCCACTCCCTCGACCTCATGCTTCATAATTTCACAATAATTTAGCTGAAAATACTTTCCCTACAAAAATTAACATTTGTGAATAGTTAACAGGATGTATAACTGAAATATTTTACTACACATATGAAATAGAAAATGAAAACAGGACAATTGACAGGAAATGTACACAAAGAAAATACATACTTGCTCTTAATTCTATTTATTCATAATAAAGATTCAGGACATTCTCATATGAATGGAAATATACAATCCAGTATACAAAAATGGGGTATACTTGCAATAAGGTACTCATTTATTTATATCCACCAACTATTCATATCATTAATAAATAAATGAGACTGTTAAAACAAGTCACATGAGAAAAGCTGTCATAGAAAGCAGTCAATGGAATGTTGGTTTTACTTTAAGCCACAGTAGTGTATAAATACCTCTGCTCATTGCATGAGAGAATTACATGCCACAAATCTAATGAAGGTCAAGTAGAAATAATTGATAAAGAAATGAAGACAATCCACCAGTACCATGTCTCCAAAAGCGATAGATATATCATAGTATAAACTAGTTACAATAATCTATGAAGAAACCATACAGTTTTGATTAATACAAGTTGAATATCATTATGTTTAACAAATGAGAAAGGTATTAATCAATTCAATAGCACGCTACATTTCCCATTTACAAATACAATATAAAAAAAAGTCTGAAATTTTCCATTCTACAAACTGAATATCAATCCATCAAGGAAATGGGAGAGGTTTGACAACCTGAGAAAATCTGTGAGAAGACTGACTTCACAATTAGAAATTCACAAAATTCGTACCAATGCCAATGTTAATTTTAAAGAAAAGTTTACTGTAAAACCTTTTATATATCCATAGGATAACGTGAGTAGATTTATCAGTCTCATGGTAAAAGAACATTACCTAGTTACAAACACCACAATATACTATATCTTTCATAAACTATCAAAGTGAAAGTAACATTAAATAACATTAAGTTTCAGAAAACCAAAAGAAGTCACAATA
>NNCF01130622.1:0-67463 GCA_002313205.1 Laupala kohalensis | reverse complement strand
GTCGTCTACAAGAGAATGTAACAAATATATTTATAAATAAATAAGCAACAATAATCGCAGCAAAGCGACTGAGCTAAGTACGTCTGCCCATGTGGGTAGTGGCGCTACGACAACAAGAATTACTTACGTTTCTGGTGGGGTAGGGAAGCCTAGGAAAGTTATTTCCGGGTTGCCGCTTGCATTGAAGCACCCCGGTACGGAACACACGAAAATTCGAGGCATTCCACTATATAAAATTTACTAAATGCGCGAATGTTGCCTACAGCACACTACAGCCTCAGCACCACACGCAGAATGTAATGAACAAAGAACACTAGCAGCCAATAGGAGAAGGGTGAACACGATCTTGCAGCCATCTATTGAGCGCTGGACAAACTATAGGTGGCCGGGTGACTGGTAGCGCAGTCTGGTAAGTGTTACCCTCTAACTACTTGAAGCATCAAACCTCAGACATATTCCCCCTATCTAGTTTCCTGGCCCTGGATTCAGGTAGAAGAGTCACAGACCTGATGCGAATCGTGAAATGACGTCAACATCCCTTTCCCACTGCTTCTTTCTTGCGACCAATCAGAGTATCCGGCCATCTCAGGATCTACTATCGGATTAGTATTAGCGCATCGTCTCTGCTACAATGACGTTAAACAACTATTTTAGCATAATATGAACAGATCGAACAATCACAAATCTCAAACCATGGCAATAACAACCTGAGCACTTATTTTACGTGTTTCATTGTTTAAAAGTTCAAGACAGTTACATAAAAGTCTTAATTACAAAAATTATTTTTAATATTTTTGAGAACCGAAATAAATATTCCATTACCAGTCAGCGTGGACTGTGTGCGCGCGACAATAGCACTGCCAGACTACTTCGCCGCTGAAGCACCACTGGTCGCCAAATGAAAACATAGTTCTGTTTATCACTTATTTGTTGTTACATATTAAGTTTTTAACGTTAGAATTCATTGATCATGTGATCACGGCATTTTGCTGAAGGCGACAGTATAAATTTTATTTCTTAAAAACGTGCCTGGTCGTTTTTAGCTGTTTTCGAAAGATGTTAATAACTCGTTATATTTTACATATAGAAGCTCGAAATTTTTTAGTGTTGTCACAAACATAATAGTAATCATTCGATGAATAAGAATTATTTTTGACACTTTTAATTTATTGTATAAAAATTAGTTAAGTTGGTGTATCGGGAAAAGCTCATTATCATCATTATAAAAGTATTATTAATTCTTAGAAATTTTTTAAAATTTAAGTATATGCACAAGAACGTAACAAATTTTACGGTGTTAATTATTTTTTTTCTATGATTTTCGTGTGCCTTCTATAGCAGTTCAAAGTGAGTAATAAAAAATCTGATAGTAGTTGCATCTTGGTGGAACTAACGGTGTCGCGTTGCGCATCAGAGTGTCGACCAATCATTTGTCAGCCAAAATATCAAGATGGCGCGAAGAACAAACACCATGGGGAGACTACAGCGTGTGGCGATGCTAATAACAAGATGATACGAGGTGGAAAATGAAGTTTGCAATATGTATTTGTGTTATTGACACGTTTTAAATGACGAGCAATATCCAACGAAGAAAGCGATTCGAAATAATGAATGAACGAGTCACTCTGCTCCACGACGAATCCAATTTTTATAGCATGCGCACGAAGCTCATGTCACATGGTATTTTTTAACTGATGTTTGATTGGCTTGCACTGCGCTTCCTCGGGAACGCGACACCTGATATAGTTCCACCAAGGTCGCATGTCCTGGAGCGCCTGTGTTCACCTGTGTTGCTGCTGTGCTGTGCAGTGCAGTGCAGTGCAGTCTGTGTGCAGTGCAGTGAAGGCAAGTGTAGGTCAGTGGGAGCCTCTGATGATGTGCTGAAGAAGTTGCAGCAAGCTGTCATTCATTGTCTATAGTGATGTGACATTCTGATAACAGTTTTCCAAGTTGAATCTGCGAGTAGTGGTACTTATCTTGGAAATCATGTTTTAACTTTCTCGTCTCCAAGGCCGAATCAGAATATTTATTTTAAGAGATTTTACGCGTACATATGACAGAGATTCGGGTTGATATCTCCTAAGTTGTTTCACTAATATCGACAAGAACAACAATTAATTATGACATCGAATGGGAGATGTGTGGATCGTTACATATATCAGTTACCCTATGCTCAACATGAAGAACTTTGTAGGATATTGGACAGAGATATGAAATGGGAAGAGCTTGGTATGAATCATTTACATTTGATTTTTGTGTGTAAACGACATTATTGCTTTTTGAATTCAATTAAACAAGTTGCTATCATTATTTTTGAACACTCAAATGTTGTCTGCATCATTCAGTGAATTATAACTTTTTTAGGAGGTAAATACATGGAGTTTGACATGAATACCATCATCGACCTTCGACGTGATGATCAACGAGGTAGGTCTCCTACCCGTCAGTTGCTGACTATGTGGGGGCAACAAAATCACACTGTTGTACAGCTATTTGTTTTACTATCCAAAATGCATCATTACCAGGCAATGACAGTTTTAAAACCATTGGGTACGTTTTTTTTTTCTTTTTGAAACAGCGCATTGAGATCAACATGAATTAAAAGATTCACTTTCTGATTTTCAGTTGATCCAAAATATCATCCCCTACTTGATGATGGAGAAGAAAATATTAGTAAATTGCTTGATAAAGAAGACAATGCTTCCAACTATCATAATGAACATGTAAGTTGTCCTTAGCAGAGCGAGTCTTCAGTTAACTTTGTATTTTTATTTTTTCTAGTTTCATCCCTGTATTTTAATTTTAAATTAAGCCAAAATTGACTATTAAATTTAAGTAATAACTTGCACATTGTTTTTTGTGTTCCACTTATTTTAATGACTATGACAGTTGGTAGAACTTGGTAAATTATATAAAACTTGTTAAAAATCTTGAAGAAATCAAGGAATTGTTTAACTTGATGACTCAGCAATTTCATTTGCATATTGAAAACAACCTCTCCCCTTATTGCTGAGTACAAAACTATTAGGTTTGTTGATAAAGAATTGTGTATATAGGAAATATTAATTGTGTGGTAATATGTATTGTTAAGTTCCATTCCATCTCAATTGAGTCATTACATGTTAAGTTTCAGTTCTGTGCTATCTTTTGTTTCAAATTAAAAATTTTATTACATAATTTTTGACATTTTGATGACAGATTTGTTGTATGGAATGTCAAACTTGTGAAAAATTTTGACTTGTGTTAAATTACAGAATAGTAATGATGGTGGTGGAAGTAACAGTGTACGACAATCAGATTCAACTATGGATAACAATATGAATGTGTGGGGTGATAATTTAAATCGACGAGAGTATCCTCGAGAATTGGTTCATGATAAATTAGATATACTTCCTGAACTTCCTGAGAGGAAAATATTGAACAAACCAATTGCTCTCAAAATTGAACCCAATCAGAGGTATGTTGTTGTCCCACGAGTGATGGTGGATTCTCCAAGTTCTAATGTATCCCCTGCTCACTTACCTCTCCCTCACGTCCAACACGCAGGAACAGGATTGAGAAGCGAGGGCAGGGAGACTTGTCCTTTCCGGCAAGAACGGAAAATGTCAGGTATGGTCTCATAATTTCCTTAGCAAATCATTTATTTAATTATTTTTTTACATTAATTGTTTATAACACTTGGTTTTGGACAATCTCTGTGATCACAGGTGCATCAGATGTGTCATCCATTGCAGAATCTATCCCTCTAATTACCTATCAAGAGTTGGAAAATGCTACCAATGGATGGGATAAGAAGACCATTATTGGAAAAGGGGGTTTTGGTACAGTATTTAAGGGAAACTGGAAAAATACTTTGGTGGCAATAAAAAGAATTGAACAGGTTGGAATCTTGTGTTACCGTTTCTGTTTCTGTGTGTTTTTATTTTGCAAGTTAAAACTATGTTAGAGTACTGGTTCACTGTAATCTCATTTCCATTTTTCAAGTTAAATTTGGTTTGAGTAAATTCTATGTTTAAGGCTGAGATCAGTGAACTTTGTTGTTTGAGAATGAAATAGGTTAAGGAGAAACTCTGAAACTTATGTTTCTCTTACTTGTTTGTATGAAGCTTGTAAAAATGTATATTAATTTAGTACGGTGGCTATCAATGAAATGCAATGTGCAATGAAGCAACAAAAAGCATACTAATGCATTTCTTGCTATTGAGATATGTAGGGAATTAAATTGCATATCTACAGGTACATCAGGATGTATTTTCTGGTCTTCTTTTCTGTAATGGAACTTCTTATGAGCTTTGGGAAAGAGGAGTTGTTATGGACTGAAGTCTTCAATAATCTATAAGGCATGGAAACTATGTTAGTGAATGTGTTAACAGTTTTTAACGTGTCATATAATGTAAGGTATTTGTAATGTCAAGTTTTTTCTGGGACTAGTCTGGAGTGAGAAGAAGTTGGTGTTAACCACACGACCATCTTTTATGTTAGAACTTCTAACCATTTTTCAACCTTTTACAGCACTTGCTTTACATGGAAGTAAAATTATGTAATGGGTTGTTGAGAAGGATATTGCTTTGAAGTTATTTTAGTGATGGTGTATTGGTAATTGTTGTCCAGAATTAATGCAATGCTATATTTGTTCTAGAGAGGGGCTGAGTCAACAGAAACTCATCAGGCTCAAATGGAACAGTTATTACAAGAGCTACGCATTCTGAATTCTCGAAGACATGATAACATATTACCATTGTATGGATTTAGTTCAGATGGTTTGGAGCCTTGTCTTGTGTATCAATTCATGCCAAATGGATCTCTTGAAGACCGTCTTCTGTGTCGGGTAATTTTATTTTATTTTATGTTTCTGAATTATTTGTATTTATTGAATTGGGAATAAATCAATGTGACATACGCAGAGTACTGTAGAGATACTAGTGTATCTGTGTGCAGTCTCAATTTTAGAGGGATTTCTCCCTCCATCCTACATTTTTTTCTAAATGACATAATCCAAATTACTATGAATAAAGTTTGCTAATGTAAGTAGAATTTCAAAATTATTAATTCATCAAGTGTTTGTGGTCATACTAAAGTTAAGTATGAATATTGGTGCTGGTTTGATGTATTGAGTGTTAAATTATGGTCTAGTAGGGTGATAATTCAGATAAAATTGTTTCCTTTTGTTGTCATCCAAATGAAAGTTTTGAAATTTAATTTTTTAATTACAGACATGTGTTTGGAACCATTTGTGTTATATCAAAGTTATGATTTAGCCAATTCCAAAAAAAGTCAAATCTGAAAAATCACACGAGAGAATTATTTGTTGTGAATTAGTTTGTGTTGCTTATTCTTAAAGAAGAATTTCCTGGAATTTTTTTTTTCAGCAAGTCACACCACCACTCAACTGGATTCAGAGACATAACATTGCTCGAGGTACAGCACGAGGGTTGCAGTTCTTACACATGAAGCCTCCTTACATTCATGGAGATATTAAAAGGTACTGGTGTTTGTTCAAAGCATTTGTGTGATTAATTTATATGTAGGCTTTGACTACTTCCTTTCATTCATAAATATTATTATAAATATCAGAGCATGACGAGGCTTTTCACTTTCGTGGATCTACATTTCACATAGGGTCAAAACAAACTGCCGTTGGTCTCCGGCCTGTCCAGGCAGTCCCCACTTCATGCCAGCCCATAGAAACCCTCCTCTATCCCTCCGTCTGGCCAAACACAATTCTGACTGACTACTTTTGAGACAGATCTTGAATATTGGGATTAATCATGTGGTTTTAACATGACGCAGCTATCGCATGTTCATAGGGGACAGAAATGTAGGAGATGTTATAACATAACACAACTATAGGCCTATATCACTTCTCACAGGTTTCTCAAAAATCCTAGAAAACTATTTAATAACTGTCATATTTAATTATGTAACCACCAGTATATAAGACACCTGATCTTAATTATAAGCATTGGTCAAAAGATAAGCTTTTGATATTTCCACAAGGCAGCGCCTGTATCACCTTTGCAATCATTTAATAACAGATTAAGACGTTTCTTATCATGTAACAAAATTATTACACACTCTGAACACGATTGTAGAGAAAAAAGATCTACTGAAACTGCCCTATTTGCTTTTCTCAATGAAATTTTCATTGCACTAGAGCAGAAAGAAATCCCTGCTGGCTTATGCTTAGATCTCACGAAAGCTTGATATATATTTAATCATGAAATTTTTCAGTAAATTCAAAAATTATAGAATTTGGGGAATAGGTTACAACTGGTTAAAATTATATTTATCTGAAAGACCGCAAATAGTACAAGAATCTTACCTACATAAAAATCAAATAAAACATCATTAGTCTCAACCCATTCATGTCACTCATGGAATTCCACTGGCTCCACTTTAGGATCAATACTATTTCTTCTATATATTTATAACATCCCATCTGTTATCGTAACCCCAAAATTGTACATTTTGCTAATGACACTAACACATTATTCCATGCAAAAGCTGCTGAAAATTTACTTAACACCACTAAATCCATTATCACTACCCTAATCCAATGGTTCCGCCAAAATAAACTTAATTGATAAAACTAGTGGTCTCATTCCATGATCCACATTCAACTAAGCAGCACACACCTAATATTTAATTGAATGGTAACCACCTCATCTTTAAACAAACTACACAGTTTCTGGAATTAACTATTCAAGATAACATGAAATGGTACTATCATCTATTACACTGAATACAAAACTTAGAACTCTGATGGCATAGTTTATTGTACCGACAGCAAATTGCACGACAGACAGTTTTCGAATAGTATACTATGTAAAAGTCCATTCCATTCTGAAATTTGGATTAATATTTTTGGGACAAGCACCAAAAACAAAATAGACCTTTAGGTTACAGAAAAGAATAAAACGAACAATTACTAACTCTAATAAACTAACTTCTCGCAAACCAGTATTTAAAAAGTTGAAAATGCATGGCTGTGGAAGTATGTACATTTATGAAATGTCAAGCTTTGTGAAAAAGGATCCACTGGACAAAGGGCCACTCTACAGGTTTCATTTAACTGTTCATGTTCACATTACTAGACAGGCCAGAAATATCCATCAACCACAGATAACATTCGCTCTTACCCAATAAAGTACTCATAATACAGGTGTACTGCTATAGGATGTAATTTAATATTCTCAAAGGTTTCTGTGGCTGGAGTCTTGTATTGCTAGGCTTTCTGGTTGGTGCAGCGTCTTGTCGTTGTAACGTGACTGCCAACCCCAACGTCCCATGTCACTCAATGCTCTACGAAAACTTGCTCCAGAGCACTACACTCACAACCACTGACTATGTCTCTTCTGAAGAAGACTGCAGCATGGCAGCCAAAACGTTATGTTACAATGAACAGATGTAGCACCAACTGGAAAGCCTAGCAATAGAGCTATACGATGCATTACCTCTAAACCTCAAAATCATTAATGCACTGAACCTATTCAAAAGAAAATTTAAACAAGTCTTAAAAAGGAAACTCTACTACAGTATACGAGAATTTCTCAATGATAATATCTAATATGACATACAATCTGTTGCAGGAAAATTATTAGATCAAAGGTGCAGAAGGTGACCCACAATGCAGGAAAAGGAAAACAATGATATATGATATTACACTGCTTTAGTAAATATAGATTTTCACATGAAAAAATGTAACATAGATATCTATTAACACTAGCCTAAATAATTACTAATGTTCCATAATATTAAAAAATAATTGTTATCTTTAGACTTCAACTAAATTTATTGTTTAATGTATTTAATATAACTATATTGGTATTATTTTTATGCATAAAATGTATTGTCATTGAACTATTGTTAGCATTATGATTCACCATGTATCATTGTAATGATCTATGTGGTTCAATAAATTATTATGTTTATGTGTAGTTGATAAACTTCTATGAATTCTGTCAACATGAGTGCCAGTAACAGTGGAATTACCTTGAACATGGTTTTAGAGACCTATCTCCTATGAACAGCTAATCTCAAGTAGATTAGGTGTATTATTTGAAAAAGAGTGCTGTTAATTATGCAGTGGAACCCAATGAAACCTTGCTTTGACCATTTTCTTTGATATTATTTTGTGTTAAGAATACATTTTTGAAGGCTGAAATGATTCCGTGTACTACAAAATCTTGAAACCATTACTCTGTGCATTTGTTCTTGATCTTATTCGAGATTTTTTCACTCTTTCAATTTGTCAGAAAATATTAATGGTTTGCTCAACTTGTTATACCAATATTTCAGTGCCAACATTTTACTTGACAAGAATTTTGAGCCCAGAATTGGAGATTTTGGACTGGCCAGAGATGGCCCTCAAGGTCATTATACACACATGAAAATAAGTCGTATCCAGGGGACATTACCATATCTGCCTGCAGATTTCTTGAGGAATAAGCAGTTATCAATTAAAGTGGATACATATAGTTTTGGAATTGTAAGTTTCACTTTTGTGTTGTCAGATTGTAACTGGACAGTTACTTTTTTTTTTGGTAGTTAAGTTTTATTTCATTGATTTTATATTGGAATAAAGTCTTGATATATTCTCCAGGTAATGTTTGAGTTAGCCACTGGTTTACGAGCTTATGATGATAAGCGTCCACAGAAACATTTGGTGGGTACCATTCAACTCCTTAAAACTGTATCATGGCCAAATCTTCTGTTATTCAGTTGTTAATTATTTCTTTTCTAGAGAGACTTTGTTATGAAGTGGGACCCAAATGATATTCTTCAGCTTCATGACAGGAAACCTGGACTTGTTGACCACTTGATTTTTGAGTATTTGATTCAGTTGGGCAAAATCTGTGCCTGTGAGAGAGCACGTGATCGTCCAGAGATGGAGGGGGTCTTTAAACTTCTTGAAGCCCAGTACTGCCAATTAATGGAGAGAGCTCATTGTACGTAAAATTTTCAAATTTGTTTTTTAGTAAAATTTACAAAAATTCTATGGTAAAATTTTACCCTGCAAAGTGATGCAGCTTATACATGAAAAAAGCCATTCCAATGTCCAGAAAATGATGTTATCTTATTTATGATAAAACGTTATTTTTTAGATCATTTTTAATTTTAATGAATTTAAAATTATCTTGTTTTATCTCTCAATTTTATTAACAGGAAAAAATAGTAATAGAAATTGAAAATTGTTCTAGATCTACCTCTTCAGGCAAGCCCTTCTCCAAGCCCAGTACCACCAGTAATCGGGATGGTAGGTTGTCTTGTAATTTCTTACAATGAAACATTCTATTGTGTCGTATTGAAGCTCATTCTGAATTTTTATGGGGGTCAATGTATATTTTTAGCTAAGGATTTTGGGTGAATGAGGTATTGTGAAACCTGGGCAATTCATAACTCACAGGTCTTCTAAAAATATAAAATTACATAGGTGAAAGTATTACTGATAGGAAAGTGAGGAGATTCTAGAAAATATTCAAATTGTCATGAATTTTGAAGGAAATGATTCCGAATTGCTGAGGTTTCACCATGTACTAACATTGCTTATGTTTAAAAGAACTCGTTTCTTTCCCTTTAGAGCCCAGAACCTCCTACATTTCGACCGGGTACTGTAATGAGTCCAATGTTACTCATTCCAACACCACCTCCAGCAATTCAGTATCCTCCTGCCTCTTTTTTACCCGAGATACAGGATGGTAATGTGCCTTTGCAAGATGGAGTAGAAGAATCACATTCATCATTAACTTCATCTGTGGTTAGTTAATTGAAATTACTCTAATTTAGTCAATATTCTAAGTATTTTTCCCTCTTAGTTTGAAATGAGTTTCGTGGGAACAGCTGTGGAAAACTTCCTTACTCTTAAGGCTGTGTAGTAAATTAATAAAATATTATTCACAATTCTCTTTAACCTATTGACCTCTCTAAAGTATTAACATAATTCTTTTTTATTGCAGGAAGTAGATGAAAAGATATTGGCACCACCACCTTCATCACAGTGTTCATCTCCTAGTAATGCTATTGTTCCTTTGCTGTCTGTTCTTGGTACAGTTGATAATGATTCTGATCAAAAACAAGGAAATAAGAGTCATGGAGAATCTAGTGTAGTTTCCCAAGCAGAGCGTGTTGAATCATTGTGTCTTAAAGACTCCAGTGAAGAAACAAGAAACAATGCTGAATCCAAATCCAGGAGCAGACCTAGAAATGCTTCTTGTGAACGAGATATCACTGCTAGAGGAAAAACTTCTTTAGTTTGTTTATCAAACTGAATTATGGACATGGTCAAGTTGAAGTATCTGTCTACTTTTAAAAAAAAAGTGATTTGATGTTGCTTTTAGATTTTAGCAAATATTGTTCTTGATTTGAAGGATAAAAAATTGCTTTTCCTGAAGTGCCTGAATAAAAGAAGTGATGTAAATTTTGTACTACTT
Source organism: Laupala kohalensis (assembly GCA_002313205.1). Classification (NCBI taxonomy): domain Eukaryota; kingdom Metazoa; phylum Arthropoda; class Insecta; order Orthoptera; family Trigonidiidae; genus Laupala; species Laupala kohalensis. The sequence continues at coordinate 57,033 of NNCF01130622.1, read as the reverse complement.
TTTATATTTTTTGTTTGAGATATCCTTCTGGTTTTTGGAAGTTTTTCCCTAACCAGGTCAGGAATTAGAGGACACATTAATGTTGACTAATCTGTGCATACTTTTTTTAATGTGTAGTATCAATGGTTCTCTATTTGGTGAATGTAGAGGATGGATTAATATGGACGTAGTACAAACTTTTTGCACAATTGATTTTTAAGCTTTTTTTCTGAGGTGGATAATACTGACATTCTGTTAATTCAATTTCCCTTTTTTCGTTTTATCTGTTACCATTGACTCATTGAGATCAGATTAAATCCAGTGAGATTTTCTTTCTCTCTGTCTCTGTGAGGATTTGTATTTTCGTTTCAAAACATTGTACTAATGTATCTCCAGATTTTAATTTTTCTACTCAGGAATTCACTCTTCATCTCAGCTTCTTTTGTAAGTTGTTATCCTAGCAAAACATTAGTAAGAGTGTAATGTGGAGCATAATTAGACTGCTGATCTCGAAAAGTATTACGTTAAAAATGTACTAGGAAGTTGACCTGCTGATTTTATCAGTAATTTTCTTTGGTGCCATAAGTTCTCTAAATTCCTTTCGGTTGTTAGCATATATTAAATTTCAAGTATACAACATGCCTGATTAACGTTAGCAATCAACAAAAGATTTCAACATTGCAAATGCAGTTTAATGTTTTGGGAAGTAGAAAGTAATGTTAGTCTTTCTTGATATGAAATACTGAATTTTAAAGGTTTCCTTTAATTGTTGAGTACAAATCTTAATTGAGCTAATGTCATGGTGCTGCTGTAGCATTATGTAACAACATTAAATCAGCTTGTTGTTGGCCAACTGCATGAAGTGATGTACTTTTCAATTTTTATGCAGGGTAATTTTCTTATGATGAAGTGAGTCATTTTCAAATTTTTGTATCCAATGGGGTGTGGCATTGTTCTATGGAGATGTTATGAGCTATTATAAAATTGTATATCTGTTGCTTGTATTAAATCATTTTATTTAAAGATGTTGCATTGCTAAGACTACATTCATTATATTTGTTATTTTCTATCTCTCTATAATAAAATAATTTTCTATATAATTTTGTTACTTTCATAAGTTGTGTACCTAGTCTGTTCCTATTCTGAACTTTTCTTCATCATCATCAGTCCATAGCTGGCGATTGGTTGGCAGGATGTCTGCGCAGCCAGTACGCTGCTGTAGGTGCCACTGGATTTAAAACCTTATTCATGATAATTTTCCATTCATTCCGATTCAAGGCGGAGTTTCGTGCCATTTCTACAGTTAACCGTTGGTTTCTAAGATCTTCTTGGATGTGCTTGAGCCACGTTTTCTTGGGGGCATTTTGTTTTATTTTTCAATTTTTTGGCCTCTGCCTCCAAAGAAGCTTGTAAGGGAGCCGGGTAGTTTCCATCCTGCACACATGGCCAAACCAATGCATTTGCCGTTGTTGGATCTGTTCACTGACTGTTAATTGGTTTTCGCACCATGTGCGAATCATTTTGTTGTGGTGACAGTCCCGAAGAGTGATGCCAAGGATCTGTCTTAGGCATTTCATTTGAAAAGTTTCGAGTTTATTTATGTCCAGTTTGAGAAGGATCCAAGTTTCTGAACTGTAAAGTAATATTGGTATGATTAAAGTCCTGAATAGCCTGATTTTGGTCTTAATTGAGATGTTGGTTTTTCTCCACAAGCACCACTTAAGTGAAGCAAAGGCTGATGTTGCTTGCCCAATTCTGCTATAGACTTCATGTGATGAGGCTACCTTCTTTTCATGTAATATGGTACCCAGGTACTTAAACTGCTTAACTTGTTCAATTTGGATTCCATCAATGCACACATTTGCCTGAGAACCATCTGTAGTCATAACTTTGGTCTTTTCTATATTAATTTGGAGGCCATAGGAGTGGGCGATATTGACAATGCGATGAAGGATGCTGGTTGCTTTGGCATCCGTATCAGTAAAGATTGCACTGTCATCAGCAAACATTAAGTCATTCAGGTGGTTATTTGAATAATACTGAGCCCCACATATGTTTTTGAATGCTTTTTTCATGATAGAGTCAATAACTGCATTGAAGAGTAGTGGGGAGGCAACATCGCCTTGTCGAACTCCACTTTGAATGGGAAATTCTATACTCAGGTCATTCTTAATCCTCACTTGGCTAGTTGATGCATTATATGATGTTTGGAGAAGTCGAATAATTTTAGATGATATGCCTTCGTTTTCCAAAGTTCTCCATAATGCAGGCCAGTAGATGCAGTCAAATGCTGATTTGAAGTCAATAAAGATGATAACCATTCGTAGACCACAACATATACGTTCTTCCATAAGCTGACGGATTGCAAAAATTTGATCAATGCAGCTTCTTTGTGGCCTGAAACCAGCCTGTTCTTCCCGGCTGGTATTCTCACGGTGCTTCTGTAACCTTAATTGTATAATCTTCATAAAAACTTTGCCAACAATTGAGAGGATACTAATTCCACGATAGTTTTTTGCATTCATTACTGTTACCTTTCTTCAGTATTGGTATAATGACTGCTTTCTTCCAGGCTGATGGAATACTTTCTGTGTGCCATATGAGCTGCAAAAGGTCGTGGAGCCATTTAACTAGGATGTCACCTCCAGCTTTAAGCATTTCAGTGGTGACTTGGTCTATTCCTGGAGCTTTTCCATTTTTCAGCAATTTTATCACATTCTTTATTTCATCGGCTGTTGGTACACCATTCAGAGTTGTATTTTCTTGAAGATTATTATTCAATAAGTCCAATGATGATCCTTGTGGATGATCATGGTTGTAAAGTCCTGCAAAAAATTCTCTCCACTGTTGTAGGCGTTCTGCTTGAGAGTTCACAAAGGTTCCATCAGTTTTCTTAATGTTGTCATTTGTTGGTTTGGTTCTACCACTTAATTTTCTTAAAGTCTGATAAAGGAAGCGGTAATCATGTTTGATTGCTGCTGTTTCTAAGTCAGATGCTATGTTAGTCCAATAAGTTTCTCGATCTAACTTCATTCTTTGTCTAACTTCTTTGTTTAATTTCCGGTATTCTACAAAGTTAGTGAGCTTGGCTTTTTTCCGTTTGTCAACCAAGTCCAAGCATTCATCAGAGATCCATTTTTGTGTCCGATGGCGAATTGGTGGACATAAGGGGGAGGCACATTTAATGATGGATTCTGACAATTGTTTTTCTTTTTCATTAACATTTTCTAGTTGTTCAAGGATTGCAAATCTGTTGGACAAAGCAACTTGAAAGTCATTTTTGATTTTTGGGTCCTTCAGATATGTCCAGTTTCGTTTGACAGTTGGGACAACTTTATGACTTGTTGATTTTAGACGTAGCTGTATTTTGGCACGCACAAGGTAGTGGTCAGATCCACAATCTGGGCCTCGCATTGCACGTACATCTTTGAGTGATGATCGAAATCTTGAATTTATCAGGATGTAATCCAGAACTGCTGAATTTTTGCCTGCTGGGTTTCGCCATGTAAGTTGATGTTTTTGAGGGTGTTGAAATTGGCTGTTTCCTAATACCAGATTGTTAAATGAGGCAAAAGAAAGCAGGCGAAGTCCATTATCATTGATCGTTCCATGACTAAACTTCCCAAGAGTTTCTTCCCACCCAGTTGTATCAGTACCAGTATGGGCATTGAGGTCGCCTGCTAAAATAATGAGTTCTGTTTGAGGTAGCATATTTAGTGTAAATTGTAACTGATTGTAAAATTCGTCTTTGGCAACATCTTGGCTGGTTTCAGTTGGAGCATAGGCGGATAAAATATGCATCTTGACAGTGCCATCAATGGTGAGAACTGCCAGGCGGTCTGATATGGGTTTGAAGGCAATTACACTTCTGGCAGCCAATTTATCTACTATGAAACCAACACCAGCTTCATGCTTATCGCCACCAGAGTAATATAGTGACATTGTTTCATCTGACATGGGTAATTGAATAGTTGAGGACCCTGATCCAGTGAGGCGTAGTTCAGATAAAGCAGCAATAGAGATTTTACATTTCTTTAGTTCATTAGCAATAATTTCCTTTTGGCCAACATGGTAACCAGTTCTTATATTCCATGTGGCAATACGGATTTCTGATTTTGGGGTATTAAATCTGATTCTATTTCTTTGGCCAGTAGTCCACTGTTCGGTAGCACCCTGGGTCCCTAGTGCTGGCGCATCGGCTACCCCGGATGCAGTAGTATTAATCATAAATAATTTTTCTCTAAAATCCATGTGATTTCTTGCCTAGTTCCCCTGGTTGCCCAGTTCTAGCCACCTCGGCACGATGACCACCCTCCTCCTTTTTCAGCCGGGCTTGGGACCGGCCTTGGCGGAGAACTTTTCTTATTGCATTAAATTGAAAGTTTGTAAAGAATGTTTTATTAACTATATGAAAACTATAGGCACAGAAAGTGCCATTGATTTGTGGTAGTGTCTTTCCTCTCAATGTATTGATGCGTAGGCGAGTATGAGGTCCACCCCTACTCTGCTGAATCGAGTGAGATTTTCAGCTCGTGTTACCCTCTATCATTCCAGATTAATGTCTGTTGGGTACCAAGTTCCCTGGCAACCCAAATTTTTTCATTATCAATTCCCTCATTCAAAAGCAGAGATATATGAAAGAGGTCTGATGATCTAAACCTTGCTATAAGTCAAATAATAAATTATGCAATACGTCTGCTGATATATAACACTTTCTCTAGTCCTCCTGCCAAAAACTTTAATGACACCTCTTATAATCTCTCTATTCAACCTGTTCTCTATTGAACAGGGATTAACCATACAGGATAACACAAAATGAAAGAGGCATTTAAGATTGAAAACAATCTCAGAACATTCAAAATATCAACTGCAAACTGCACAACATATATCCTATGAACTATGTCCTTTCCATTCTAAAATGTGGACTAATACTGGGGAACACCCATCAGTCACAGAACAAACCTTAAGCTTACAGAAAATAATTACTGAACAATCACTTACACAAACTCTCTAGTATTTAAAAAAATGTGACGTTTTGCAGTATTTTCATCAAACAACCTCAAGGAGATAAGTTGATACCAGGGGTGTTAATTGTATTGACAATGACAAAATAAACATTGTGTAAAGTTATGTACATTCATCTTTGAAACATTAAACATTGTTACAAAGAATTTAAAGCCCTCTGTACTGACTGAATTCAACAGTTCCTTTAACAAAGCATCAGACATTAAAATATTCATCAGCCATATATAACATCTAATCATACACAAAAGAAGCATATATTTTGCAGGTATATTGCTGTTTAACAAATCACATACCACAAAACCTTATGAACGTGAATAAATCTCTGATAATACTCAAAATTAAACTAAGTTTCTGAGAAGGCATCTCGGAAGCTTCTTAAAACAGAAAAGCTATAAGGGTATTCAAGAATTGCTCCATGCTAATGGCCAATATATCAATCTTACTGATTGTTACGCAATGAAGTTTGTTACGAATCTTACCTATGGAACAAATATACAGAAAGGGCTTTCAAAGAAAAGTAATATTTATTTACTTCAAAAACAAAACAATGGATTGAAAAATGGAAATCACACAAATATTTTTGAATGCAAAAATTGAAGTTATTACTACAAATTGAATTAAAAAACTTTAAACGAAACCATTCATTAAACACAAAATTTATCTCATTATCATGTTTTCATGAAATAATACTAGACAATTGTGTCTTATGTTTTTGAAATAATAATAATAATCTGCTCCTTAATGTAAACAAATCCACCTCCCTTCTTAGCACTTGTGGCAGCTGAACTTTGTAATTTAATCTTGCTGCTTGCCATTTCACAATTTTAGAGGTTTCTGTGACTGGGCACACTGAATATTTCATGTCATTTCTAGCAGTGTTAAGTAAGTGACAAATAATTCATTAGTTCAAGAGAATTCCTTTGAGGTAAACAATTAAAACAAGTTCTACTTCTATTAACGTCCATTATATAATCTAATTAAATAAATAATGAAAAACTTATGACCTTTATGGATGAATAATATTTCTATTTTTGTCCATAAAGGTCATAAGTTTTTAATTATTTATTTAATTAAAACAAAAATCAGAAAATAGAAGTATTTTCTATTGATTTAATGCATGGCATAATTTTATTTTAAACTAAAAGAAATTTCCTATCAAATCTATGAAACTTACTTCTCTCTTGACAATAGGTCACAAAATTTTGTATGTATTAAGCTGCTTCCTATTTCTGCAATCTTAATTTCTGAAAAATCATGTCCTTTTGATGTTGTAATCCTGGTAATAATATTAATATATGTACTTAGAATATTGAAGTTTATGTGGACTTTATCCACCATTTTAAACTGTTTCAACAGGAACATTACCTATGTTTCAGCCTTTCTCCTTCAAAATCAGTCTTCAGACTTGGGAGCACCAGTACTCAAACCAGAGTACCCAAGGGGTTCTCCAGGCAAAGATGCTACCTCTTGCCACTGAGACTAGGCAGTGCTAGGGTTGTATGAAAAATGATAATAAAATATCGTCATAGAAATTATGTATGGAAGATATTGTTATTACGTCAAATTTTTTGAAACCTAACACTGAAAAAAAAAGAAGAAAGAAAACTATTGTTTGAATGTTATTCTTTTGGGTTTCATGGTATGTTTTCTATTGACAGTAAGATATGAGTACTCATAATTTCTATGCTGAGTTTCTACCTGCATTGTACTCTGTGCATGCCCATAATAATGCAGTGCTATGTAAAAAATAATTGAAATGTTACAGAAGAACTGGAATTGGTATTTTCATTTTACTGCTGAAAAATAAATAACATAAAATATCAGTCACAGAAATTAACTTAATTTATGCCTGTACTACCTTAATATACACCAAGGATACTATCATTTTTTAAGTATCAGAGAAGATGAAAAACTTTGTCAAAATGTTGAGATAGTAAGTATAATAGACAATAAATAGATACAACAAAATGCAACAAAATTCTTACATTTTTGTGATCTCAACTATTAGAACTTTCATGATCATCACTAGGTTATTATTTTGCACCTGAAACAAGACTCATTCATCTTTTATCTGTAAAGAAAACAGAATAACTGTAAAATAAAAATTAAAAAAATATGAACTCCTTGCTTATGCTACATCTAGAGCTTGTGAAAATGATTGGCTTTATGAACTTGGAACAGAATGCTACAGATTTCACAAATACATTTGCTATATTCTATCTCTATAAATCTCTCTCTTTTCAGAAATGAAGATATTGAAATTCTAGAATCTCTGCATCATAAATATATTAGTTTCTTCTGTAGTTGTTTCAGTACAACTTTTCACAGATTTGACCATGATTTTGCACATATGCTAGATTAGGCACTCTTGAATCCTTAACCTCACTAAATAAAATATGTCTAATCTTCATTATTATACCAGCTAACTACTTGCTCAGACCTGAAAGATCTATTCACAGAAAAAAGTTACTCTTTATTCTTCGAGAAGCACTAAGTTACTGTTGGAATTCAGTTCTGCATGTATCCAGAATATAATTCTAAGGCATTATTGATCTTGGAATCTTTCACCGCAAGCAGTCAGGGTTTCGATTTTTTAAAATAATTTTACATTGTTGGTTAGAAGCACTTATTAAATTTCTATGAGAATTTTCCATGTATAATTTAACTTGATTTCATTCCAATACATGTAATTAAATATGGATTAACATAATGTTAAATAATTAAAATAATGAGATCTCACACTCATTATTTTCATTAATCTCATAAGGAAGAAATAAAATCAAATACTTATCTTCACTTCACTAATTAATTATAGCTGTAAAAGAAGTTATATTTATCAAAATATATTTTGGAGACTTAATCATCTTAGAGACTTAATGCTGATGAGACAAGGAGGGTGCTGTGATTGAGAAGGTTTGAAAATTGACATATGCAGTTGTTGGTACCATTTCTTTGGTAAAAATTTGAGTGAATAATCCTTTACTTCTGGGCAGCCATGAATACATCTTGAACCTGAGAAACCTGTGAGAAAGCAAGTGAAAGAAAGAAACTGTATTGCAAATGAACCATTTTAATTAACTATTTTGTTTATGTTGCAAACAAATAATATTGTGTGATAACTTTGTATTGGTGTACAGGGGTGTAAGGCAAATGGGTGGTGTAGTTGTTAACACCCCTGCGATCAAAGCAGAAGTCCCAGGTTCGATTCCCGACTCGTCGCCATTTTCACCGGACCGAAAGTTATCACATATCTTCTCCACGAGTAGGGTACACGGAAGAAATATATGCAAATAATATTGTGTTATATTTAATGATGACATTTTGGATCATAACATTTACCCCAACCTTGCTACATTACCTGTTTATTTAAAACTGTGAAGATTTTTGTATTTTCACAGTGTTTCACGTATTAATTATGTCGTGTTTTGAAATGAAAATAGACAATCTTCAGAACAGTTTTACTGTGATTGTCAGAACGGTTGTGTTAACTCTGTTCATACTTTTGGGAGCAATTTTCTTTGATGAGGGTCCGATGTTGAAAAGGGAAATGTTTAAAATTTTATTGTGTTGTATGTGAGAATGACATTTTTCTTGAAGACATCTTTATTGGATCACATTTGCCATAACATGAAACATAATTCACTATTCTGGTATTTACTGCCAAATATTTAAAATTATCCCATTCAGACACTGTAGTCCTTTGCAACTTCTGATCAGCACTCAATGTACTCTGTTTAAAAGCTTCTTGAAAACATGCTTGTTTAGTCTGGATATTTTTAATATTTCAATTGGTATTACCACACTTCCTTGAAAAAAACTTTGTGAACCTGTTACACTTATTGTTTTTCATTTGCTCTACATTGATCGAGGGGAACTGTGTGATCATGAACTTGATGCAAATATTTTGTTCTGGTGATTATTAATAAAGTTTAAATTGAGACAGCAATAAATGGATCACTAAACCATACTTCAAGATATAGAATCCATACATTCTTTAAAATAATTCATGTCACTTTGATGTGTATATTCACAAATACAATATTTTCACAATGCTTCAGTACTTTTCACAAATTTACACCACACATTCACATGAAAGTCTTGTCTTCGACAGGTTTTTTTTTTCTTTTCACAATTATAATAAAAAATGAAGGATCTGTTATGCACAAGTCACAAAGGAATGGACTCCCAATGGCAATGAAAATATTTATTAATATAAAAATCTTGCAACATTTTCATGAAGAGACAAAGCCTTTTTTGGTACATTTATACATCTTTCAACACAGTATATTATTATCTGTAGATCACGGATGCAGAAAGTTGTTTTGAAAGTAATGTGAAAAAAGACTTTGTCTGCAAGAATGAAGTCACTCTGAGAAGTGAGCTCTTGCTTTATCGGAAACTAAAAGCACATATTTACAAATTTACATCCTACTTCATGGTTAAATTTAACTGAGAATTTATCTTTTCAAATAATTTTTCTTCAACATTGAGTAGGGAAAATCCTCAAAGCATAGATTTCCTCCTTCTTATAATAGATAATCAATAGGTACATGTGTAAACAATTTTTTCTTAAGGAACACATTTAAGAAAATTAATTTTCTCTTCAACAGAAATTCCCGTCTGGTTTTTGCTTTTTTTGGGTAACATTTGTGTATTGTGCATAGAGCCAAGAAAGGACACACTCATTTGCAATAATAAAACAGAATACATTTTAAAACAATTCTGAATAATCATACATCTCATTGGATTACCAATGTCTTAACAGCTATTTATCTTTGACATTATTTTTAAACTACAGGAACTTGGAAAATATTTGGAGAGGTAATACATAACAACAGTTTCATACATTTTATGATAAAATAAAATATGGTTTTCATATGCCTTCACTAAATTTGTTCATATCTTTCGATTAGGAATATATTTAGTGGGGATTATCAGCTGAGCACAACTTAACTTCTGCTCTTCTGACAACCTAATAGCAGGTAGATGTACCTCTGCATCAAACTTTTCTTTTGGTTGAAATTAAATATTCCTTTAATGTTCCTTTTTGCCTAATAATGATGTTTCTCTTTGTTTGTACAATGTCAAATTTCTTACAGTCACTACAATCAATTTTATAAATCCCTGATTTATTGCAGGAAGGCTCTATATCCCTGTAAATATTTCATTTACATGGGCTGACAAACAACTGGAGACAAAGACAATGGACAGCACTGACAAAGAACTATTGCATTCTAAGAAAATTACCTATACCAAGTGTTTTACTAGTAATTAAAATAAATTCTTCAGATAATGCAAAATTCAATTAGAATTGCAGAATACTTTCAAAGTTTCCGAACAAGGCAGAAATAATAAAAAATACTCCTTAACAAACAGCAAAATAAACTGTACCAACCTATTTTTGGCAAAATAACATGAATTTTGAGACGAGGCAGAATTGGTGAAACCAGTCCTCTAACAAACAAAATGTAGCATTTGGGAAAGAATTTCCTTTCAAAGATTTAAATACCGATTCTTGAATTTTGTTAGAACAATGTAGAAAAAATTGGGAGATATATTCATCTTCAATCAGGTTTGTCGGAAGAGTGGAGGTTCAGTCATATTCAGCTGACGATTGGGCTAAGGTCCATAGAAAAAATGATCTTGACTGAAAGGTATGAACCTATTTAATGAGGATGATGTGAAAAGCATAATTTAATTTATAAAATTACAAAAAGTCCACTGGGTTGAATTTCTTGTATTACTTATGATGATTAGTACAATACCAAGGCAAAAGTACACTCCCTCCTTTTATTGGTACCTTTCGTGAAGAAATAAATGTTTATTTTCAAAAAGTTAATTTTTTAATAATTTAATCACCTAATTGTCTTTAAATCAGATATATGACACATATTATAAGTCATCTGTAGCATGAGACATTAAAATCTGAGAATTTCAGCGAAGTAAACAATTTCTTGTGGTTAAATTTCCTGCAGATTGCTTGAGAATGCCCAGTTTAGTATACCTTATGCATCATGTATTTATTCTTTCCCTATTCAGAGGTGAAAATAATCCTATTATTTTTTGTAGTAGTTGGATTCCTCTTTCACCAGAGATTGAACATTCAGTTCAAATGAATGTACGATAGTGTTTTGTAGAAATTATAAATATTCAATTCTGCATTGAATTGACAGAAGATTCTTCATAAAGTAATTCCTGTTATTACATTATTCATAATTCATCAAAAAAATTTTCAGTACATGCCAGAAAGTATCCAAATCTTTGCCTACGAGTCAGCATTATGATATGAAGTAGAATACATATACAGACTTGTTGGAGTTTGCATGGAAGAATGAGAAAAAGTTGGTGAATTAAGAATAGAAAAAGTACAAGTAAGAGGTGTGAGAAAAGAAATGTGGAGAGACTTTTCAATATTTTTGTGAGAGTGCTTTGTGCACCACATACCTTATGGTATTTTAAGTCAGCTGGAAATATAAAATTTTGGGATAACTTACTTGCTATGTATTTTCATTGAACTATTCATATAATGTTTCTTACTATCCGAGACATGGTAAATTTCTATAGAGATGATAGTAATGTTTCAATGTCAATTTTAAGTTTGCTATAGTCAGTGTTTATTCTTTTTGCAAAGCTGATTTTTCTAAGAAAGTAAAGCTATAATTTTTTTTGTGTATTCAAACCAAAGTGTCCTGCATTCTATTTTTTCCCCAAAATATTTGAACCCTACAATTGATTGTTTTACCTAGGGAGCTTGTATACAATTTAAAAGTGGCAATTTAAAAAATATAATTCAAAAATTGAACATACTGATGATCTCTTTAGTTCAAAAAATGATGAATGAGGAACTGTAACCCTTGCCCTAATTATATTTTCCACTATGGATTTACATACTATATAAATAAAGTATGGTTGATATCTTAAATGAAGTAATATTTTATTTCAGATGCTGTAAATGGTAATTTACTTTAATATCTATAAAAAAATACATTAATAAAATATTGTGGAATTTGAGTTGTCATTGTGTTTTGTATTTTTGAATTGATCAATCAGAAATTCCATCAATCCTTTTTGATGTATTTCATCTAATATCAACTTCCCTCTCATTCACCAACTTTTCTCTAATGTTGAGTTTGATGACATTGAGGAGATGTAGGAAAAGGGAAGTAGAGAAAGGAAGAAACAACAGAATATTGCTAAGAAATGAAAGACAGCAGGAATGGAAACTAAACAAAATGTTTCACAATATGAGAGGTGAAGCATGAAAAATTAGGTGCTATTGTTTGTGAGATTAAGTGAATACTGTCATCAGTAGACCATCAAGTCCTTACTCATTTTAGGATTGTTGAGATGTGATTCCGTTCCTTGTAAGCTAACTACAATACCACTCTCTTCAAACCTTCCCCTTCTCTTAAAACTGAGACATCCTCATGCAAAACACTTGGATTATTTTTTAAGCTTCTATTTAGTTTCACAGAACTCTTTTCTCTCTTTCAGAAGTTATTTTGAGGATGAGCTAAAAATGGTTAAAAAAGTTTTAAAAGCAACAATTTTGGACCAGTTGATTAGAAATGTGTTGCTGTTCCAATAATAAATGGGACAAAAGCTGTGTCATTCCCTACAAAAAGATTGGGAAGTAAAGTATGGTTGATGTTTTTAATGAAGTAATATTTTATTTCAGATGCTCAACAATTCATTGAGGCCAATTAATTAGGATGTTTTGGTAAAATGAATCAATCAGATTATATTCCCATGGCTTATAGGACATGAAATTATAATCCTTTGAATAGATAAATAAATTACAGTTCTTATAAGATAAATTGAAAATGCAAATTGGAGAAAATAATTTTTCAAATAAAAAATTAATGTTCCCACAAATATTGATTCTTCAGCAGAAGAAACTAAAAATGATCATAAATTTTTATCTCTGGTGTAATTGTAAAATCATCTCAAGAAATATATAAGAATATTTAACAGGTAAGTAAAATGAAAATCTAATAAGATGTATTTTTCAATTTTTTAGGGGATGGTAACTATAATTGCATTTGACACAATTTTCTTATTTCTTGATCTTTGATTAATAAATTAAACATAATTTTCACTTAACCTCTCATTATTAACTGAAGACGCCAATATACATTACAGGCAGTTGGCAATTGTTGAAAGAATTGTAAATTTACTTTACTTTCTTTCATGGAATACTCTTATAAAAAACAAGTCCTAGATCGAAAATCTTAAAAAGTTTTTCCTTCCAAAAACATTTTCAGGTGTAGACCAATGTTGTCATATTTGTTAAAATTAACTTGTTTAAATATTACTCATTCAAAAATATTAATGAAATACTATATAACCCTTGTTTCTTTCTGAGAATTAGTTAGTGACAGCCTGTCAAATGATCAACAGGTGAAGGACCTGATTAATTTTAGAGTAAATAGCCTCCTATTTACTCATATATACTCATTTTATTTAATATATTTCATATAGAGACTAAACACATGCATGTGAGTAGCTAATCTACCCCACCACCCCGATGAAGTAATGTTTTGTAACAGTTCCAAGGAGTGTTACTGGAGAATAGGGAGGTACTTTTTAGTTGGTCACATCCATCTTGCAACCCAACATAACCCTGAAGTGCAGACCCTACAGAGTATCTTTAAGCAGATTCCCTTGAAGAAAAAAAGACTAAAAAAAAAAAAAAAGCACTTTACAACACAAGAGAATATATTTGCCTAAAATGTTTTAGCATTTAGTTATTAACATTGAGTTGAAGGAATCCTCTACTCCCATCACTTGATGAATTGCCTCTGTAATTAGTATAGCCACATTCTCTGAAAACTGACTTAAAAATATGAAGTTTATGGATTGAATATCTCTTCGTATAGTTATAGTCCATATATTATTTATACTATTTTTTTTTACCACTCTTTCCTTTTAAAATACACATCAGCAACATATCACATAGAATTTCCAATTCTAAAATAAGTATTTATAGTCCTGTAGCAAGAATACTTCAATTGTACATTACTTAGAATGATTCTGTGAAGTTTTCCGCCTAACATATTTAGGGAAATTAAAGCATCTTTTGTTTCAAGAATGTCAATTTCTTGTTGTGCACTTGTACTTCCAAGTTGAAGTTCACTATAATAATATCACTACGCATGTTTAAAACATATTCATGATTATTACTGATATAATGAAAGAATAAAAAGATACATTATTTTACTATTTATGAAACACAATAATACAGTCAGTGACATAATGGAATGATAAACTGAATGATGATATTCCAATCATCTTGTACATGCATTAAAGAAATGGAAATCTTAAATAGCTCTACTGTACAGCATATTGTTTGTCAATAATTAAACACATTTACCAGTGCATCCACCTTTAACACTCCCACATAATATTTTACATTAATAAATACAAAGGTAATGAGACTCACAGAGTATATTTATGAATCTCAGTGTCTGTTACGATTATTCTTCTTTTTCTCGTTTATTTCACTGGCAAGTGATTGCCACATTAGTTAAGTAAAATAAGGCACTTGTTTTTCTTAACATATACTATGCCAGTCGCACAACTAGAAAATGCAGTGAATGGATACTGAATAGAACTGTGACTATGTTTACATTAAAAGGGCTTCCATATCCTTCTGCCAATTTTCCATTATCAGAACACCTGATCATATATTCCTTTCAATACTTAAATTGCATACTATTCTGACACATTTCTTAATTCCATGCCATGTACTCAGAACTGTCTTCATTTCAATTTCATAACATAGTTTGCTGCAGTAAATCAACTTGTAAATATTAAGTATCTGATGTACCGAAGCTGTTTATAAAATACATGTTTTTCTTAAAGTAAATTACATTCTTTGTGAGCAGTTTATACCAGCTTTACCAGGGAAAATTTACGTATTATGCAATTGTTCTGTGAAGGTCATATCATTCAGGGTTCACTGTTTTCTGAGACAAAACTGAAACACATGATTTCTCCATCATTCAATTCCACAGAAAAGGTTTTTCAAAGAACAACATTATGCACAAGACAGTTGTATTGTTATGTGGAAGCCATACAATATGTGATCTGGAATGTTGTTGCAAGTAATGAAGTTGAATCAGTAACCTGTGAACAGAACATTATAATTGAGAAGTTTTTAGAGTAAAGTAAAAATCGCTGATTAAACAAGTGAAACTATGGATGCAAATAAATATTTTATGGAGCAAAAAGGAAATAAGCTTATTTACATCCATTAGTTCCCAGTGACAGATTAGAGGGTGAAGAGAAGCAGTCACCTCATCCCATTTTGTTAGATAAAAGAAAATTTTATTCCATTTTAGCCGCCTCAAACTATGAATTTTAAAAACAATTTATGCAAACCTGATTATCTTATCACCTTATAGAAATTCCTTTCACTTCTTTACTTACTAAAACAAATTTACTGAAAGTGCAAATATCATCCATTTTAACTAGAACTATAATGTTATATATTTCTGGACGACTGAGATTGTATCAATTATATCTTGATGATTTAGTCAGGACAAGGGGAGGAAAAAAAACTACCAAACTCACAAAAAGTTTGGACATTCTACCCTTCATCAGGGTTTGTTATAAAGTACAATACATTCCTTTCATTCAACATCCCATGCAATATGCAGAGCTACTCCATATAAAGGAAATCTTACCCACCATATGGGATGCATGTGGTCCACAGTATGGATGTGATGTGCTAAATAAGGGTGAGAAGCTGTTGTAGTAACATAATGCACACTCCTGCAGGTTGCATGGCATTGATGGTTGGGAGGTGGGGGTTCAAAAGGGCTTATAGGGACTGAAGGCTCAGGCTCTAGTTCTTTCGGTTAATTTTTCTATTTTTTGGCCAACAATTTAAAAAATAATATTTTGTCATTGCATTAAATCTTGAATGTATAAAATGAAAAACCTACTGTCAATCTTGCAAATACATTGGGAGTTAGTAACCAGCTTCAAGACAAAAAAAAGAATTTTATTGAATTTGGCAAGATGCATGGTTGACAGTCTGTGAAAATGTTGTGAAGTATCTATTTTTTATACATTTCTGGACCCAGAGATTTCCCACTTGATTCAAATCTATCACAGAAATCAATAGCATTTTCTCAATTCCTTCCCCGAACTTTTTTTTCACAGCAACAGATGTTGAGTTGTCTGAGAGTGTATATGCCCTAGTCATTGAATATGAAGAGTAGCAGGGTTGAACTTAGTTTTCAAATCAGCTATTTCAGAAGGGCACAGAAGCACTGAGCTTCCCCGACTTTTGCATTACTTTTCCTCTCTTCTCGGGCCCACTAATAACTGTGGGGTGTGCGGAGCATTCATTTTCCAAGTTAATACTAATAAGAAATTATTTAGGAAGCACTACAATCCAAAAGAGGCTGTGCAAACTCATCTGATTGAGTATTGACAATGAACAAGCTAGTAACCTGAATTCGAACAAAGTAATCAAAGTGTTTGCATCAAACAAAGCAAGGAGGAAAAAGAGGTTGTTTGCTAAAACTAACATAAAAGACAATATCCATTATTCTTTATAAGAAATCTTAACACTATGTGAGATGTACTTTACAAAATTCATATATTTCTCATGGTATCGTTACAACTTTTCAAACTAAGGTACATTGGCTCATATTTTATTTGAACACAGTAGACTAAGCTAGTCTAAATGTGTAAATTGAAAAAAATACATCTATCTAAATGTTCAGATACATACACTGCTGAAACGTCGTTTTAATACTCTAAATTTGATTTTACTTAGACAAATTTGCATCATGAGTGTAGAGGCCATTTTCTAGCAAAACTGGTTACTTTATTTGACCATATGAGGGCAGTCCATGGGCATTTGTTAGTATATAAATAAGTAAATAAACTCTTATGTCAATTTACCAGAGTCAGGTGATGCTTTTTTTGCAGGGGAGGATGGGCATGTCATGCCACTGGTATTAACATATGCTCAGAGAGAGGATGCCTTGTATTTTATTACTAACCCTAATGACAGATAGTTTCTTATTCCCTATATCCTGACCAAATCCTTGAGTCGGACATAATCATGACCAATTCATGCCTCAGCAAGAAGTTTTGTCCTGCTCAGCAGTATGTAGTATACTCTGTAAGGAAGTGTTGCAAGAGTAGCACCAACAGTTTAAATTTTGTCTACCCCTACATAATTCTCAATACTTTTTGCTGTCTGTAATTTTTTTATCCCCTACTTTGCATTCCCAACCCCGCCATTGCTACCTTCACGGATCTTACTCCCTTTTAACACAATTACTTTTGTCAGTCAATCTTCCGATTCAAGGAAGCACAATTTAATTACCCGTTATTTTTAACTATTGGCTTATAATATATTATGAGCAATTTATATATATGAGTGGTGCTCTCTGTCAATTTCTTCATCGTTCCGCCTATCTAGAGTAAATTCATATTTCCCGCGGTTTTATCGCTCCCTTAGTTCTAAACAATGCTCATAGACTGCATTTCACGTTCCTTTCGAATAGGTACTCTACTTTCGAAATCAAATAGTCAAAAGGCACCAGGTCTTAACATTCAATTTCAATTAACGGGGTAGAACTATATCTGATTCAACTAATTTATTCAGCGAGTAGCAGAAAGGAATATTTCAGAAAAGTAAAAAGTAACTTTAGCACCAATAATATTGATCACAAATCTCCATAATTTTAAGGATTTGTCAGTCTTTTGATAATTGAAGTAGTGGCCCTAGCGTTTTCGATAAAATAGGGGTTAGTTTCCGAGTGATGTTGGCAAGCCCCTTACAATTAAGAAAGACTACGCTCTAGAAACATTTCAATGTTTTTTTTTCTTTGTGACTTTAACCATTTCAATTTATTTTCTGTCTGAAATTGGAAAAATACCGAAGCACGAATGGGTATTTGAAAGTGAAAGGCGAACAGAGAGAGAGAGGCTAAAAGTAGCACCTATTCCACCTAAATTTGTGAGGAGTGTAGCTGTTCTCTGACAGTGCGTCATCTACTAACTGATTGCAGAAGATACTCAAGTATACGGAGACAAATTGGTCTGGCTGCAGATTTACCAACCATTCTCGGGAATGAAACGGTTAATGTTAATAAACTGTTGAATTTTATGAGTAGATCGGGGCTCCTCC
Organism: Laupala kohalensis; assembly: GCA_002313205.1. Lineage (NCBI taxonomy): Eukaryota > Metazoa > Arthropoda > Insecta > Orthoptera > Trigonidiidae > Laupala > Laupala kohalensis. Next base: position 38,873 of record NNCF01130622.1, on the reverse strand, counting down.
CACAAGTTCTCGGGAGGGTTTAAAATTTGCACTCCCTTTTCATCTTTATTGTCTTCTTTGTCTTCATCGTTCGTTTCTGTAATTCAAAAATATGATATTTAGAAAATTGTTTTCCTTTTTTGCGAAATAATGTATTGGTATTCTGTTTTCTTTTCTTTTCTTTNAAAAAAAAAAAAAAAATATTCCACCTAACGATAGAGCGACCCCTTGTAGGAAATGTAACTCTTTCCTTCTTGTCCTACAAATTTAACGCAATGCTTTTTGGAATAATTTTCTGTGGTGTTCTTTCAATATGGAATATCATTACATTTGAGGCTGCTAGGAAGTTTAGTGCAATTCGATGAAATAATCCCTTGATTCCGAGGAGAAATGTATGGAAATTTCACATTAAAAAGTGCTCTAAGAAAAACATCTGTGCGTACTTTTATTTTGTATCCTAATCAAAATTGAGCATTTTAACTTCTACCTAAAATTCATAAAGAAAACAATCCAGGTCACCCAATTGTATCTAGCATCTATTTACAACTTATTTCAACTATGGGTCGTAGGTTTCTATTTATAACCCATCGTGGAAAAAATATCTCACATCGAAGACTCTTCGCATTTCCTTGACATTCTTATAAATACTGATTTACCTAAAAATCAAAATACCCTTCTAGTCACAGTAGATGTAACCTCTCTTTGCACTTCTATTCCAAATTAAGAGGGCTTGGATGCATTGAAACACTTTACTTCAAGAACTTCACCCTGTTCCCTCCTCTACCAATTTCCTTTTAGAACTGGCTGATCTCGTTCTCACACTGTGTGTTTAAATTCAATAATGAATTCTTCCTTCAGGTCGGGGGTAATGCAACGGGCACTACAATGGCTCTACAAATGATTTTTTAGCAAAACAAACTGCCCTTCCACTTCTAGGGGTGAGATACATAGACGACATATTACTATTTGGACTCACGGACATAAAGCTCTTCAAAATTTTCTCATTGAACTAAATTATACTCTGTTACATTCACCTGGAATATCTCTCACAAATCAATAAAGTTCCTGGACATCAATATCACTCTTTCTGAGTTCAATACTGTAACGAAAATTAGGCGTCGTGGTTGATGGCTGCGCAGTGTGCGCGCCATTCGCTATGACGTTTAGACGCGCGGACGGATTAAGTAGTGCGCGTGGAGCATAAAAGGGGCGGGTCTGCTGCGCTAGGGGCTTTTTGATTTCGGTCCGTGACTAGAGTGCTTGGTGAAGAGAATTCGGTTAACGCCTTGTAAAATACAACGCATGGTCGTGAGATTTGTGGTAGCGCGGACCACACCGGATCTGAAATGTTTGATTGTTCATGCGTCCTTGCTGATCTCTGGCACGGTTGCTCTGATCCTGTGCACATGTTAGCACCTATTGGAACATGGAAGGTTGATGTTCCTGTTTGCTAGAGCACATGGTGATTCCCTGGTTCTTGATGTTGGAATCCTATCAATCTCAATCATTCAAGAACTCACGTATCTGTTTGTCTGTTCCTCATCTGAGGAGATACAAGGATAAATGTTTGAATTTTTCGGTACTTGTGAGTGACAATTTCTTGTAATCATATTTCAGTGGTTGATTTAAAAAAAAACAATGTTACTATTGCTGTTACTTTGAAATTGTGAAAAACCAGTAACTTATTACGAATTAAAAAAGACAATATTGTTTTTAATCTCCAAGTGAAGTAGAATTTCATAATATCTATAAGAAAGGAAAATTAATCAACAAAAGACTCAGCAAATGCGGTTTTTGTCTGTTTATTCCAAACCAGTGCTGTATTATTCAAGTTTTGTGAGTGAGTTTGGAAACCTATAGCATTACACTCTAACAACAGGGTTTTTCAGAGGAACTAATATTAATAAATCTATGAATTTGTTTATTTTCAATATACTGATGTTACGTTTACTTTTTGTCTTATTTATTTATGTGGATGGTGAAACCTTCCCATTTTCCTGGCGACCAACGTTTACTCTGTGTGCACGAGGCTAGTACCGGGGAAATTCCGGTTGCAATATCATCCAAGCAAAACTGACAAATTTTTATGCTGGTTGTTATGAGAAAACGTAACCTACAATTTTCTCCATTTCGCACAGCACATGCCAAAAATGAACGGCATTGAAATAAAAACAATCTCACACCTCTAACGCTTGGCCCAGGTCACTTGCTGTATTCAACTTGAAATTTGCTTCTCAATTTCATTTTCTTTTAACGTCACATGTAATAATCTCTTATTTAAATATATAAATTTAAAAAAACTGTTCCAAAACCCAGTGCCGGAACGGCGTTAATAGTATACGTAATGACACCATTGTTATTAGTATGAAACATAGTGAAGGTGTGGTGTTCACTACGTTTTTATGATCCAAAAACAAAAGATCTTCAATAGTGGTACCAGATTGTGTTACTGCAACCACTGGATCATTATTTACTCACAAATCTACCTTTTCGTAAAGAAAAATAAAATGATGCGTTTTCAAAACTCTGACACTCGTTACGGTAACAATGGAATTAGGATAGTCACATAAGTAAACACTATATAATATATCCTTGTGTAAAGCAGGAATACAGAGGAAGGGCATCCGAGCAGTAGGCATAATTGATTGTGTCCATTATAAACCATGACGCCTAAACCTAATTTAAATTAAATGTAAGCAACTAACCTTTATAAACGAATTTAAATTAAACGTAGACAATGATCAAGATTTATGTATTTAATAAAAAGAAAAGACTCACATGAAAAATTCAAATGATTTTACTGCATATCTTGTTTGTTATTGTGACATATGTCGGTGACAGCGCTGAGCATCACCTGACAGTAAAGTATAATTCATGCCTCATGACGAGAGGTTCGAATATTCAGAAGACTATTTTTACTAAAGGGACCTTTCCTCCTCCAAAAAGTATCATATATTGTTTCATCTAGTTTCAGGAGTCGGACCATGTCGGTATCGGAAAATCCTTCAGAGCAAACAGCACTCGCTCCATCAAACTCGCACGAAGCGCAAATTGTGTAGAGCCACGTGTAGATAAAAAAACAAAAAAGAAATCAGTCGAAATTCTTGACCACATTTATTGTGACATAAACTCAAGATATTATGTATTCAAAAAAATGTTCCCAGAAAAATATTCTCAGTTTTCAGTGAAGTAAAAAATTTACTCTCTCATCTTCTTAGAAAACAAATCAAAACGAAACAAAAAGTAAATGCATTTTCAGTGACTTTAAAATCACATACCAGATGTAAGGCAAAGAAAATATGGTGTTTACAAAAATATATGGATATTTCAGATGTATACTGTAGATGCGCGTATGGATAGGCCAAGAATTTTTATACTTGCTAATATCCGAGCCGTTAAGAATATTATTGGTTAAAAAAAGTACTCAACACTTTAGGTGAATATCACCTTAGAATTTTTAGATTAAGTTAATATATTAAAAGAATACGGCGTCAAGAACGCAAGAAGTAAACTATATTGAAAATACTTTACAANTATATATATATATATATATATATATATATATATATATATATATACACGTACGGCGGTCAAGCAAAAAGCTCCGAAATTTTCCACACGCGTTCTACAGGAGAGGTCCAAGAAGATAACACAGACTTTTTTGAATCTCAATCTTTTAAAATTAATTTTTAAGCGTCGTGAATCTCAGAATTAACAGTCGTGAATCTCAGAAATCACGCAGAAAGGCATGGAGCTTCGGAAACGGCACATGCGTTCTCCAGAATGGACCCGAAAGCACTATCAAGAAATATTTTCGAAATTAGATTTAGATATTTTTTTATTGAACGAATAATATATTTTGATTTTCTCGTCTAGCACTGTGGCTTTAAGACCCAGAGCTGTGAAATTTGGCACACGTATTCTTCAGTGTTTGTCCCTCCGGATCTCTGAAAGATTTTTTCGAAATTTGAATTCGTTTTTAAGCGTTTTTTGGTGTCAGCCGTGAAACGACGAGAGAAAAATTTCGAGCTTAGAGCTTCGAAATTTCATTCACAGCTCTTTAGGATGGGTCCAAGTGCACTATACAGCGAACAGATTTGGAACAAGTTCAAGAGCACCGCCCAGCAATTTTTTCTATTTGTTTAAGATTTTTCTTACATATATAACTGGTGATTTAGAAATAATAATTTGTACAACAAAACCAATACTTTCACACTTGCAAAGTAAGGGTACTCAGCTAGTATATGTAAATAAATATGTTGACTCAGACTTCATAAATAGATACTAATTATATTAAAGTAATTATAACTCGTACTGTTGTATTGATTATTAACTTTAATACCTCACTTTTTCTTCTTTTTTTTACATTTGAAGGGAGTTATTTTCTAATGGCTCGAGTGACAAGAATGTTCAAAATGTTCTTACGACGATACATCGAAATATATTTCCAGTAATAGGTTATCAGTTATAAATGTTGAAAAAACGTAAATACTTTCATTGTTTTTCGAAATAAAAAATAATTTATTTTTACAGACTGAATGTTATGTAGCTCCCGAAAGTAAATGGTGCCTCAAACTACTGCCTAGAAATATGGCTTCATTGAAGACTTGAACTATTGTGACTGACAAGTTTCTTTTTAACCAATATTCATAAGTTATCATTCAGTTTGTTCGTGAGTTATCGGAGAGAGTTTAGCTGTTGATTACACACTTAATTACATAAATCATAAGATAGGTCTTCTTAAACTCATAAACAAATAAATAGAGATCTCAAAATTTTCTTCAGGGCTATCACAAAACTTACCTTATCCGTTTCATATGTGATAAGAGAGAATGCTCTTGATAATTTAGAAACATTTTGTACAAATTAATTTTCTTATTTACTTTACGAGTTGTGGTATTTTAGAACCAGAGCCAAATGCGTCACGACTTTTCCTGCTTTTCAAACGTATATTTACAATGTATTTTTTTACAACGTATATAGTACAGTGCATTTCCTGTACCTGTATCCCGAGAGTACTCCTATCTGGAGTGTAGGACGGGACCTGGTGGGTACTCCCGGTCCGCGGTTGCTTCAGCACTTTCACCTGGCTGCCGCCGCCAGTACGGCCCCCAGCGCTGTCGCTGTCGCCGCCAACGTCAACAGTCGATCTCCAGGTGGTTGACTGAGGGGTGAGGGCGGCGCTGCGGACTCCTGTCTCTGAATGGCTGCCGTGTTGTCACCTGCAACAGCGGAAGGCGCGCCTCAGGAATCCCCTCAAAGAGTTACAGATTCATACATAACAAATGTACGTCACATTGAATTACGTGTATCAAGTCTCTTCAGATTGAGATAAAAAATTCGAAACTTATCTAGTTTTAAATTGAACTCTATTAATTCCTCTTTACTGCTTAACATCATTGATACTAATCTTTAGTTTCAGTGGCAATAACGTTATGTACCAACTAACTCTTTCTCCTTGGAAATTTATTTTATGGATAAACATTGAGAATTATTTTTACGTACATCTCGTTTCATTATCATCAAGTAGATTACGGTCTATAGAAACTCTTGTAAAATATGAGAAGAAAATATGTAAACCATTTATTAATGTAAGAGATGATTTAGTAATGTAAGATATTTACTCATAGTTTAAGTGCACTTCACTATGATATTCATGGTGCGACCATAACAGCTGCTGTATTTATACTAATCATATCAGCAACCGTTATGTGAATTTATCAGCACCATTTCATGAAAGTTTAGATATCAATAGGTTAGTTTTAAACAAAAAATGACAGAGTAATGATGCCACGAGTACTTGAGAAACTTAAACATCTTCGCTGAACTATATTCTCAACACTCAAATCTTATAGGAAGATCTGGGAAAACATACGCCTTGGCGCACGTAGCTACAAGGAGACAATCCATTTTGAATACAATAACTTCATTGGTTAAATATTTTCAGTGCACACACAATAACTATTAAATGCGGATATGTTGCCAGTGAACTCATGTCTCCCATCCACAGCAAATCGGAAGTGGGTGCATAATTCCGTTCTTCGAAAAATATCCCTTAGAAAAAGAATGCACTAGGAAGGATGAAAGAGGAGTTTGTCAATGTTTATTTAACAAACTTTTGGATACTGTAGTAGAAAAGAATATCATTCCAAGTGTAAAGTGAACGACGAAATATACGTAAGTCGAGACTTCGTACATGAAGATTTGAAAAAAGGAACCCGTATCAGAACAATATGCATTTTAGGACTTTGGTATATAGGGGATAGGGGCCCTAAGCCCCGCCAAATTTTGTAAATATTTGTGATTAAATGAAACCCTCTTTTCAATTGAATTATCTTAAAGAATTCCAAACGAAATGTTTTTAAATTATGAGAGTAATTCATAATTTAAGATAAACGACATCATAAGAAATTGTGTTTATTGTTCGGCGAGAAATCATTTTTCAATGTATTATAGATTTATTAGTTCTCTTCATAAATCAACCAAAAATGAACGTTATTTTTCAACGTCGCAGTTGCGTAATTGCGTTGTGTTCTCCTTTACTTTGAAAAATCACTATATAGTTTTCAGCAATTTCTTCTTCAACTTCTCAAACACAATTTATTTTTCTGTAGATGATACGAAAATATTTAACTGTTACTATTGATATTTTAGACGTTCTAATAACACGAGAGGACATAACTATTACTTTGAAGTTTGAAGAGAACGATCAATACAAAATTCAAGAATAATCTGACACCTTTTAAGGTTTTATGTTCCAATTCAAAGTCAATGACCCAAGTCGCGACCTCCCCTTGTTCGTGTAGAAGTGTTGTTACAGGACCTAAGGTTACCGTTTCGAAAGTGTGCAATAATTTTCCAGAAATGCGGCGCGTCGTTTACCTATTTTGAGAACACATGATTTTTTAAGGCAACCCGCTGGACAGGAAAGTGAGGCAAGTTGCATCCCACTCTTGCAGTTTCTTTCGTATGATTACCTATTTCGGAACGCTTGAAGTTCCGAAGAACTAATATTGTTTCAGAGGATGCATATATATCAGAATCAAAACAATGTTTCAGTGGACATACATTACATGAAAAGTTTCGGTATGTGATAATGGCCAACGAAACACTTTTGTTACTGTACCGTGAAGTTAACTGAAATGGTTCTTTTTATTCTCAACCGATTCAAACGATCAAGGGTTTAAATGAAAGGTCTGACTTTGCTCAACTTCGCTCAGGAAATATTATACTTTGATTACCCTCAGTTTTTAGTAGTTAATCAATAAAAAACATTTTCTACATTTTCGACATTTCGGTTAAGAGTAACTCCTTTTAATATAATCACGGAACAATGAAACTATTTTTTATCGATGTGTTTCGACCTCCCCGACTTTGCTGATCAGCTGCTGTTGAGTGTAATAGCTTATTTTTGCAATAAAATTTAAAAAACAGAAACATTGTTTATTACGCATGATGTCGCATTTGTTAAGTATCCGGCAGAGATATAGCGCGTAATTTGAATTCTACCACCGTACCAACACGACTTAAACAAGCATAGGTGCTATTCTCGAGAAGTAAATGGTTGATGACGTCATAGACATCACGCACAAAAACAAAGGTTAAATATAGCGATAAACGATTAACCTTGATATTTTCAACAACAAAATATTTGTATTTTCCTTTCTGATATACATAGTACATAGAAAGTATTGTAATCGTGAAAAAATTGAATCGCAAGATTTCGACGGAAATATCCGTTTTAGCGACCTCTGATTCTGAACAAAAGGTTTTTGTCCGTCTGTCCGTCTGTCCGTCTGTCCGTCTGTCCGTCTGTCCGTCTGTCCGTCTGTCCGTCTGTCCGTCTGTCCGTCTGTCCGTCTGTCCGTCTGTCCGTCTGTCCGTCTGTCCGTCTGTCCGTCTGTCCGTCTGTCCGTCTGTCCGTCTGTCCGTCTGTCCGTCTATCCGCAGCGATTCTGAGAAAATGGACGAATCAATTTAATTCGCATTTCGTATTTACGGTACAATTTACTTGTTGTCGATGCACGTGCTCTAATTGTTTTGATTTCTTACTTTAAAACAAAGGGTACTTCACACAAAGGTCAAAGTACTCTTTTGAATGTTTCTCAAAAACAGGTCCAACAAGTTTTCTGTACGTAAAATACAGTTAGCATGCATTACTCTCTAATTCTGAAACAGTGGAAATCCACTGATTCGCAGTTACGAATCTGCGCAGAACAGATGCTCAGTGAAATTGAAGTGGTTTAGACAGAGGAACTTTTACTGTGAACCAGTGAAACGTTTACAGAAAAACAGCATCTCTTAACGAAGCATTTCCGTACCGTACCGATATATACCGTTCCTCAAGTTCATCAACAACTGAACATTTTTGGAGTGTATATATCAATTGTACTTCCGAACCGGGGTACCTAGTATCTCTGCGCCCGTCATTACCCTTCATCCATGGGCAACTATGAATCAACGAGTAAAGTTTTGTGTACATCCTCTCGGATTTTATTTCTCTTAAGAGAGTGGATTTAACTTAAAGTGATAATTTGATTTAACGCATCGAGCAAAGAAATAGGTTGCTCGCTCCCAATAACATTGTCGTTTGTGCAGTTAAGAAAAGACATTCGAAAATACTACACAAGATGGCGATGCAGCGTGAAAGAGTAGATAAAATCTTACAAGAAGGATAAGTTAAACATAAAAGAAAAACTTTTTTCTTCTAAATTCTAAATAATGCTGAAATATATTATTATAATATTTTAAAATAATAAATATTTGAGTACGTTAACAGGGAAGTGGCGTAAGTAACATTCCACTTCACTTTTAATCGCAGTCCATGAGATTTAATATCTCAAGTTCTTTTCGTCAAACAATTCGTGTACGCGAATGAAAGTTAATAATATACCTTCACTCGAAAATACAAATGAAATTGACTCGTCAATGCAATTGTTGTGCTACAAAACCTTTTGCTATTGCCCCTCATCTGTAAGGAAGCAGTAGGTCCCTATCCCGCTAGTAGAGAGCACTACAGAAGGTTGACTTCAATACAGACAATAGTTAGGTTAGTTGTTTCTTTCACTAATTTATATTTAGTGGGTAAGAATATGCGGCACTACGGAACCGTGGTTCACCGATTCTTTGTCACTGGGACGGAGTAGAGGCCTTGTATGTAGGTCTCTAGAACGGAGTAAACGACGAAATGAACGAGTTTGCTGCTGGTACGAAAATCCGCCATGACAGTTTCTTGGAGTTCAACCTTATCCAAATACTGATTGTCAGTTAACAGTGACTGCTTCGAAGTGATCTCAATTCTTCTGGTTCAAACAGTCATTATTTAACCGATTAAGATTTTAGTGAGTACAACCGCTTTAGCAGCATTTCGCTTATAAGTTTGGTATAGACGCAGTAAAATAATTTCTGTCTGTTACACTTACACATTAGTTTACTGTTACAAAAAGCTTGAATAATATTTAGCAGTATAAATGAACGATACACTCTTTGTGAACTGAAATAAAAGATATGATAATGATGAAATACATGGGAGATCAACAAACGCACATCAGATATGTGGATATACCAATTCCTGTCTACAACGAAATTACATTTACCTAACACTTTTACAATACTTTCAAAACAAATAATATTCTGAATATTTATTTTACTTTCAAATTAAAAATAGAAGATAAGTTCATCTAGCGACATTGAACATGAATAGAGCACTGGAGGATGACCAAAATCTCACCCCATAAATGACCCTGTCACTATAGAATTTTTTCTCACTGTATACTGCAGACGGAGAAACGTATATGATAATTTTTTTAATGGGACTTTAGGGCTCGCCAACATCAATGTCATTAGAGCCCTTAACATATATGATAAAGTATGTGCAATGGTTTTGCACCACTAGTTTTTCAAATGTCTTTATTTCGTACTATTAAATCGCAATATCTTACATTATTAAATATTAAAGAAAATATATTATGAATAGTTAATATGAAAATTACTTCATAAATATTATGAACTGTAAAAAATTGATCACTGAATTGCGATTTATTTGTTTTTTTTACTTCAGATTGGTGACTGCCAAATCTATTTAATTTTAATGTTTCAGTGATGAGATTTAGAATGTGTCATAGCTTTCTGACGAGAGCTATTTTAGCCTGTATTCGACGTACAATGTAAATAACCTGGATAAAAAGTAATTGCTGTAATTACAAACTATATGTAATCTATATGTCTATAAAAGTTGTACATTACCTTGGATACAGATGTTCAGTGTAATTGTGATTCAGTTGGTATTATGCACACCGGATCTTCAATGTATGAGTAAGATTAGTGTTCCCACGACATTTTAAAATACTGCCCCAACATTTTTTCCACCCAATAATACAGACTTTTCGTACTCCCTGGTACAATTTTGCATACTTCTCTTTCAAAATAAAAGAAAAATTACTGTTGTTATTTCTTCCCTCTACCTACACAAGGAAAAGTATTATCTAAAATGCTGTATAATCCCAAATTTGTCCTCACACCTCGTATCCCTAGGGCAGGTGTTTGGAAGGGTTGATTCGTATAAATTGTCGAAAACAAGCAATATTAATGTCGAATCCGTAGTTTTCGGGGCCACTGAAATGAATACAGATTCATCCAATGGAGTTTATGTACAAGTTCATCCATATGGAGGGTAAGACACCTCTAGCATTGCTTGAACCTGAGATTTATCACTTCGTGATGAAATTTCGCACACTTGATGTTCTAAGTAAGAGAAATTTATTGCTATAAGTATCGTTATTACCCTTAGTATTTATTAATTGGTCTAGGCACATGAAACCTTCTGCTAAGTATGAAAATAAAGAATACATTTAGACTATTTTTCAGAGAGTAACATTGAGACAGTCGACCAAAACTAATTCAAAACAAATATTTACGCTATTACACTCAAAAGAAGCTGGTGAGCAAAGTCAGGGAGGCCAAAACACACTAAAAAATTATTTCATTATTCCGTGATTATATTAAAAGGAGTTACACTTAGCCGAAATGTCTAAAATGTAGAAAATATTTTCATTGATTAACTGTTAAAAAACTATGGGTGTGCAAAGTCTAAAGTTTTCTGAGCAATGTTGAGCAAAGTCAGACCTTTCATTTAAGCCCAAGATCGTTTGAATCGGTTGAGCATTAAAAAATCATTCCAGCTATCTTACCAGGGCTACTCACTGTCTTTTAAAAACAAATTGTCTTAGAACAGAAATAGACAAAGTGAATTTCACAATTGGTAAACACATGATAAAAACGTCACTTTCGATCTTTTTTCTTTAAAAATTGTATTTTTTCAGATATTTTCACTGGCACTTTTGTAACGCTTTGAACAAAATGATATATGAAAACATTATGAAATGAATTGGCAAGAATTGACAGATTTTGAAACTCATATAAAAAACATACATTACTTGTATTGTCACGTAGGGACGCGTTGATAATAAATAAAACTCCGACCACCTGGGAGGAAAGACCTAAGAATGAAGTAGAGCTTGACCAGGAGTTTGGAGCGAAGACATCGAAACATCTTGGAATTATAATTATACTAATATAACATACAAAATTAGGAGATTTAGCTCTTGAACATGAATGCAAGACATCACTGTGGAAATCTCTCCACAGAAGAGGTTAGTTACTCTTTCGGAAGTGCAGCCCGTATCGCTGAATGCTTTAAGGGTGGCTATCGCAGCCAGAGCTCGAAGTCCGAAGCCATTGATCTCATACCAGTCAGCGTAGGACGGACATGTAAGCCACGACGTTCAGTGGACTGAGTCCAGAAGAGCGAAGTCTTCAGGACGAAACCGGAGCTGGAACTCGGGGTGACTAGTGGCGTGCAGCCAGTGTCGACGGAATCACTGACCGAACTCGAACTCTCTCACGGCCACAGGAGCTGTCGTATTTACAGAGAATAATTCATCTCCGTCACAGAAGATGAGCGTAAGGCGGAGATGCGAAAGTGCGTAGAGACGATGCGGAAGGGCGCAAATGGAAGTCTCTGCGTGCAAGTGCGCAAGTACGGACTCGAAAGTAGGCTGAGGGTCTATTGGAAAGATGTGCAAATAATTCGATGTTCATATGATCGAACACGTAGCTTCCATAATTAAACTCATACGCGGGCTCTCGCCGAAAACTTCAGAACATTAGTTTTGACATGAACGGACAGTACGCGCCCACGTCTCACAGACACCTTGACCCAGACGTCAGGGTTGCGAATGAATAGGCATATGTTGGAATACGAACTATGCGAATCATACAAAATATTTAATATAATTGTTCAGTAAAGTTAATTGGATCATATACAAAAACATGTAAAAGTCACACCCGTGACAGTTTTTGTCCGGATTTCTTGAATCTGGAAACCAAGAAACGAAATTAGTTTGGAAGTTATCAAGTTTCGGACTTACTGAGAAAATTATCAAGTATTTTATCTGGATAAGTATCAATATAAAAAATTAATGGATATGTTGACCACATTTTGTCGAAAAGTTCAATAATATGAAATAGTTTTGGAAGAAGCATATAGCCTACAGAGACAATGTATTTATTTTCAATATGAAGGTCAATGAAATTAATAAGGAATATGAATCAGTATCATTTTAATAAAAAATACAACTTCCTGCGATTGGATTAATTATCTGAAATTTAATCTGCAGTACTAGTCCTGTGTTGTTGTTTTCGTTCATATTTGGTATCTAAAATTTCTGTAAAATCGAGTATAATAAACTGGAATGAATTATTTGCGAAAAAAGGAGCGATTTTACGTAATGCAATTTTACAAATGGATGATTGGTTGTAGTTTTACTTTTAGATCCTCTTCTTTCTAAATTATATTTCTTTCAAATCATTACGTCACATTGTAAGTGCAAAGAAAAATGACCAAATACGTAATAGTAATAATCGAAGATCATATCACTCATCTTCTATTTACCTTTACGAATAACAAAGCTCCCAGAAACTCCTTGCAGCTAGGAATCCTGCGAGTTCAACTTGAGATCCTAATGGATTCCGCTTTCTGAAGTTAGCAAACAACTTTATTTTTGGGGCTTCATGCGCGACGCGCTTCCCCGAGGCTGCGTAATTTCCTTGTGCGCGATATCTTTCCTAATCTGTAACGATTACTTTCGACATATCTGCCCCTCCTGCTCGCTGCAACTTTGCTTTCTCTTAATTAAATTAATAAATTTTATTGCTGATCGAAATCTAAAGAGCGGAACCTCGAGCACTGGCAATTGTGGAGATATCTGATATAAATTTATTCCACCTCAAGACTAGTACATTTTTCAGACCTTCGAGGGAAAAGTGTTTCTTTACTACTTGAATACCTAAAACGGAAGAAATCGGTCAAAAGGCTATGTAAACACTTGTTTCAATTAAGAAGTTATTTGATGCAATCATTCTTCCACTGAATGACTATTCACCAGACGAAAACATTTCTTTTCGGGTTAGATTAAAAGATAGGTGTATAAGATGGATGCAGGAGAACGTGTAAAGAGTGAACATAATCCGACTAGTCTCAGTTGTTTACAACAGTCTGATAATCATTATCTGGAACTAAACAATAACTTCGTGAAACACTGAATTTGTCTATGTATTTTTTTGCAGTTGATGTATTTTTCTGTTACATATTGTAACCTGCACTAATATCCTGATTATTAATTGTACGGGAGTATCAAGTCTAATAACAATACTGAATACCCACATATTGGTGTTCCATAAATGAAACTACTACTTGATTTCATTAAGTCCTGTCAATGACGAAAGTATATTAAAGAAATTTGATGTTGGAACAAATAACAAAATTCTAATAACAAACAACAATTAATTACTAATAATGAAAAAGTTAAACGAGATATTTCTGAGATTCTCGAATCTCTACAATTGATCATAAATTAAAAGTAGAATTTAAACAATTACAAATCAATAAACGCGGAAGATAAGATAGTTTAAAAAAACAAATTCAACTTGCCACCTATTCTTTCTTGACTGTTTAGTCTTCTTAATAAAGATTGTTTGTTTACTTACAACTTAGGTGGCACTGTCTCTTACCAGCTGAGTCTCACAGCCACTTTCATTCGTATCACAGGCCGCCAGTAGCACTAATCTTGGACGGTTGCTAAGATACCGCCCAAGCAGGTGTTTACCTCAAAACTTCGAGAATACCAGTGGTGTGCCACAATTCGGGTTATGGACATCAATTCTGTCCATATGACTTATTTGTTCACCTAAATCTACGTGTAATACGTAAGTTTTAAGAAATGAGCTTACAGCGCATTCAGCACAAAAATATTACATCCAAAACACAAGTTACAGAAATGAATTTATTAAATATTACCAAATGACAAACAGTTTACAATTGTTAATGCAATACAAAATTAAAAGCTTGGTCTCATTAATGTGATTACTCGTTAGTAACATCACGTGATCAGATATTTCAATTGAATCAAAATGATTCATAAAGACGTATAATACTCTTACTACTTCTACAATTAAGGTCCATTACACAAACAAATTAGGAAAGTCAAAAACATTTTTACAAACGTAGCATATCAAAAATGATAGTTAAAAATACACACACGGGAGATTGAATTTACTCACTGATACAGGAAAAGTACCTGGTATTGACAACGCTATATTATAACATGCCAGTGTAGATTCTGCATTTTTGTAAACATATTTTGTGTTTTTATATTGACGTGTAATATGTTCGATTGTTCTGTTATGTATCTTGTTATAATTTTCAACACCTGACGACGACTTCAAAATAAAGTCGAAACGTTGTGCACTTAATACAAAAAAATAAAATAGTATTCGTCCGTACTAAGGTCGTAAGTCTTAATTTATTTGTTTATTTTAAATTACTTTTTTCTTAATAATACGATTAATTGAATGCTTTAGTAGCTCAATAATTACAATATTTAAGAACTAAAGCAATTCATTATCATCAAAGTTATACTCGTTTGTGAACAACACGTGTTCTAGTTAATATATTACAACATGAAAAATATCGAATAAATCTTTTACAAAATTAGCCCAAATGACTTGACCAGCTCCGTGGATTTTCACTATTAACTCTAATCTGAATGATTATAATAATTATGACCTATGCACGCGCTACTTATCGGCTTGGTACGAGTCGTTCAAGTAAGCGTCCTTCCTCCTCGACGTCGCTCAATCAACTGAAGTGCTGCGCAGGCGCGGCGACCTTCCTTCGCGTTAGAAGGGTTCCCACGGACTCGAACAAGAAAATTCCACGTCACATCTCACGACTCGAAGAAGCTAGGCCCTCCGTCTACGCATGCGCAGTAACACTGTTCGAGCTCTTAACATAGCTATGGTTACCACTAGCGTACACAATAAGATGAAAAAAAAATTAAGAAATTGTATCATACGAATCCCTTCTTGGTACAATATTTAGGGTATTAATTCAACTCAACTGGTTGCCAATTTCGAAGTCAGATGTCAAATTGCTAGAAAATGTGAACAAGGAAAACGTTTTGCAACAGAAAATGTTGCACTGGAAATAATTTTGTATCCTGACACAAGTAAGCTATCCAAGCAATGATTCGTGTACCCTGATAATAAACGAGATTACATTCATTTCCAGATGGAGTATGATCTGAGTCCGAAGAACTCACTTTTTCCTACAATATTGAGTGATTATAAAAGACTCAAGAAAGGAAAACTGAACTGAAATGTCCTTCAAAGAAATGAGGATAATTGGTGGCAAAGGCACATTAACGGATTTGGATAGGGTTTCTGAACTCCGCTAATACCTGAAATTACGTAAAAACTTCAGCTTAAAAACTTAAATTTAAAAAAATGAAGGTAATATTTTTCAAAATTCTTCGGAATTTCAAGATCACTATGACATTTATTGAGGGTAAATTTGTAATCGAAGTTCTATTATATCTTGCTTGATAAAATATTTAATATAATCACAACCTTGCTTATTACTATACAGAAATAAGCCAACTTTATCATAATATTGCTCTCGTGTGGGGTATTCAAGGAAATTACCTTAATCCTTATTTAAATATTATTTTTACCCAAATAATATTTTAGGTTATTGTTGTTACTAATCTTCGGGATCCTTCACACAATTATAACTTTTTTCACTGTAATAAGAAATAAATGTAAATATAATACTCAAGATAATTAGTTATACAATTTTCAGACAAACGCTGTTTTATTTTAATATTTTGAAAAGATGAGTGTGGTAAAAAATGATCAAAATTAGTACAAATGAACTTTTGGACATTATTCATATACATACACACGTACTTTAATAAATAAAATAACCAAGTTAAAATATCTTTTCAAAGTTATGCATCGAGGATGTATCTTCATATATTTCGGTTCTTTATTGCACCACAAGACTTTGGGAAGAAAACAAACTACTGTCCAGATTTCTTCCGGTGGAACGGTCTGTTTTATCAATTATAATATTTTACTGAATTATCTTGTATAATCTTCACAAGTCAACATTTGGACAGGAGCCACTTTCAAAATACTTGCTTCCCAGTTCCTTCGTGGCATAAGAATCCACATGTCTGTTCTATTTTATGGTCAGCAGATATTTGAAAGTGCCATTACTCTCTTCAAATATTAAACACGGTTTCTCATTGAGATGTTACGTGGTCGTGTGTAGTTTCATTTCTGAACTTTGAAGTAACAGTTCCTCGGATCCCTCGCTGCACATTTACCTCAGAGTCGCATAGCTCCTGTCGTGGCCACACCCTTTCCATTTCTCGCCGCATATGTGCGTGATGCTGCGCCAGTGAGTAGTGATACATGCTTGACGCGAGTCTCTGCAGCCTGATTACTTCACTCATGCGATACCAAATTATTCCCTCTTCTTCTTCATATGGCAGAGTTTTAGAGTTGGAAGAGTTCGTCATTGTAAAAGTGAAAACTTTCATATTTTTTTATATTGTGCTACACTAATCTGCTGAATGTAGCAAGCTGATTGGAGTATTATGCCTCTAGACATGAGGAGCAGGCAATGGCGTCGCAGTTTTAGCTGACATTGCCGTTTTTACTCTTTGCAAACGAATCCAAGCAGGTGATCTTGCTGAGTACAATGTGGAGATTTGACGAGGTGCCCCACGAATATTTGTATAGCTTACCATGAATTCAAGAAATGTATTGAGGTTTTCATACCATTCGGAGACAAAGTTTGGAATCAACGAGCTTTAAAAAAGCTCTGCAGCAAGAAACTATACTCATCGCAAAGGTACTTGGACTTAAGTATTGTTGGACAAAAATCGAACAAATGAATGAAAAATGTTCTTAACATATTCAATTAGCTTGAAGAAATTTTTCCTGATTACATTTTCATGCGCAAGATGATATTTATGCGCAATCACTTTCACTTGCTGGGGGTGTCGCATACGGAACTAGAGTATAGCTCAGTACCGAACAATTGGAAAATAGTTTGAAGAGCAGATTAGAATAGATCAAATAAATGAGTGACAGTTGCCGCAGATAATTGAACAGCAATATCCTCCATCACATACTTTAATCTCGTGAGATTTGAAATCAGATTGTCAATCTAAACTGGGTTAAAATCCAGAGATGTACTATAGAACAAATACGAAACGCATTTACCTAACGTAATATGTGCGTTCAACATGATGAGATTCACCAAAACTTTGCGATGCTCCCTTATCACTTTTTATTTTCCAAATTCCAATATCTGATTCATTCTGAAAGCAAAACTGTGCAACGATGTCGAAAAAGACATTTATCGATGCTTTTTATACGCTTGGAAGTATACTAGGGTAACGCTTCACAGGTAATGCATAGCTGGGTTCTTCAACTTCGGAGAAAAACACATTTTATTTGAATTTAATGAAAGAAATATTATATTTCTGATTTTGTGTTACTACGTAAATACTTGCAGTATATTTTTGGTTTACTATACTTTTACATCGATAAATTCCTTCATCCTCTGCCAACAAAAAAATGAGACGATACGTCCTTCTCCCAGTTAGGAATCTCATATCACACTTATGTTATCCCTAATTTAATATCATGGACTGACAAATTCTCAGTCTACATCATTGATTTTTTGTGTAAATTATAGCGTAAATTTTGCTTGAACTATAGTGTAAATTCTGCTTTCCTGTTTTACAACATTTTAATTGAGTGTAATATGTAACACAGATTAACCATTTCATTTACATACATCTACTTGTATTGCCCCAAAATCCTTCATTGCGGGTTTAGGATCCCTAGTAATTGATGAAAGCAATATAAGCCTAGAAATTAGTGCATTTTGTTTGCCTGCAATTGACACAATGTTAATCAAAATCCTTGAAATTAAATTCGTCAATTTAATGGGATGCAATGGAACTCCATTATAATATAATAAATTTATTGTCAAAAAACAGTACAAACTGCCTATGACCACGTGGAGGGAAAAAAACTAATTTACTCTCCGGAAGCAAGCAAGGGACCATCCCATCAATTCCGATCAAGGGCCCTAATATTATACATGTATAATATTACTGAGATATATTGATGCACATAAGTGAGGAGAAGAAACCAACATTTTAGAAGAGTTCGTCTTACTTTTATGTAATGTTTGATAACATCTATGTCAACGAAAAAAGTTTAGGAATGAACACAAAATCATGTATAAAGAAAATTACTTGAAGGAAGCTTTTTTTATTAATAAAAATTATTAGGTTTACAAATTACTTCCTTAATTACCACCGTTTAATTTAGACTACATCGACGCCTATTATGTTTAGATTACAACAATGCACATTTAAAGCATTCACATACTGCTTGAACTGGTTTGAAGGAAATAAAAAAAGGGATGACTTTTCTGGTTTGATGGTGAACAATTACCGACATCAGTCAATAATGTAATAATCCAAACTCAAGAAGCTGACCGAGAACTCAATAATATTTCTATTGTAACCGTATATCCCCGGTTACTAGCCGCGGTCACAGATAATGAAGGTTGGGCGCCAGGAAATGGGAAAGGTTTCATCATCCACGAAATAGTAAACAATACACAAATGAAAAATGATAATGTAATGCACCAATAAATGAATACACTTACAATTTTAATACTTGTCTTGCAGTGCTGTCCAATATTTAAAGTTTTGGTCTTCCTGATGATCCTAGTAATTGTGCAAATGTTTTTAACAAATACAAACAAGAAATTTATTCTAATTTGATATTCTGTTGTAATACTACTCAATTCTCATTATTGCCGAAAATTCTATAAATTTAATGCAGAACTATCTTTTAACAAACTTCATTCAAGTAAAAAATATGAACAATTGGTTTCTAAAAGATAAACCTCTCCTCAGTCACCCAAAAACATAACAGACTTCATTTTCATTCTTCATAATAGCAAATAGAGTATATCACTCTGTTAATGGTATTGACTACTACTCAGTTTCTGAAAACTATTTCCATTAAGGTTGTGCATTTTATGAAATACTTTTGCCTTACTTCACGGCACTACACATTCGCGTAATAGTCTTTAACTCAGTATCATAGTGGGCACAAACCAGAGTCAGAATCGATGTCAGTTATAGAGGTACAAGGTCGACGGTGTGGAACCGACGCTCAGGGCTACACGGTACAATACCAGCAGCGAGTGTGATGAATGTTGTGAAGTGTCTAATATCCATCGACCAAAGGAGAAGCCGTCCTCTACAAGCCGTGCCGTGCCATCCAAGGGAAACTCTACTACCATCGTTCCTCCTCCAACCGTGCCATCCCACTCAAAGATCCTACTCAAAAAGCACCTGAACCCAGCAAGCACCTATCCTATGCGAACTTCTTTTACTGTGGCTTCACAATTCGTCCGCGCGTCTATACGTCATAGCGAATGGCGCGCACTCTTGCGCAGCCATCATCTACGACATCAAAAACTCATTTTTTGTTACATTATACTTCTTTCAATTTCTCGTGCACTATTGTAATCCGAATAAAAGTCAAATTTAATTACAGATAATGTAAAAACTAATATCGACATCGATAAAAATGTTGACGAAGGTGATAGCTAAAAAGAAGAAGAGCGTGATAAAGAAACTGTGTAAGATTAAAATGATGAAATATTTAATTCAATATTCTTATTACTTGAATGTAATATCATCTTGTGATATTTTCTTCTACTTTGCGATTATCCTTCTTATTTATTCCTTTTAACAATGTTTGACTACACAATGCAAGCATAGTGTAAGTAAACTTACTCTTACACTATGTGTTGCCGTCTGTGGCCCGTATTCAAGTGAAAAAGGGAAAGCTACGAGCGGAACTTGCACATTCGAACCACCATGCGCCAATGAGTTACGATTCTTAAAAAAAAGATTTTGCAAATAGTTGGAGTGGTAACCAAGGACACTAAACAAATGACAATATTTCTTAGCAAACTATGACACGTTTTTAACTAAATAACATAACCGAGTTGGTATGATCTTAGTATATGCTAAGTGGCAGTATGTATCAAAGAATGTTCCATCAATATTTCTGTAAGCACATTCAAGACGCATATTTTCTTGAACCATCCTTTAGACCTCCATGAGACTAGTGGTGGTAATAAGGCGTGGGGTAATCCTATCCTACACCATACTATTAACACTAACATTAATAATAATACAAATATACCCTGCCCGTACCACCAAAACTAGTAACATCGATCAAAGTCGACTTCTTTTTCACTTAAGAGTATTTAATCCGAGTTATTGCCGGAATTGTCTAAGGTTGAAATCCATGAAATTAACAGATGGTTCCACCTCTTCATTTCTTTATTTAGAGGTTATCAATGAAAAATCAGGATTCTTATTTTGCAATTGTGCAATCGATTTTTTTACCTGGAGGATGTTAATACGGTGTGCATTTTTAAGGGGAGGCGTGTACGCTGCGTGAAACGTGAATGCAATGAACAATCTTGTAGATGTGTATAGGAAAGATATAAGGCTGATAATGAGTTTTGATCGAACTATCCGGTACATTTAACTTAATTATAGAAGCATGTGCTGAGAACATATGTATACAAACAGAATATACGTTTTGAATGTAATCACAAAAAAATTTATGGGTCATACTTTGGTACATATGTGATGCATAATACATACTAAGAACATTCTAATCACATCCGAATATTGCGTTGCGGAGCATGTTCTCTGTATTAGTGCTGACTTAAGTATTTCAAAAATTTTTCTCGCAGTCAGGTCAAAATCCTCCTGCTGGTAGTGTCAATGGACTGAGAACATGCATCAAATTGGCATGGAAGGAAGAGAGGTAGAATGGAGATCCTAAGGATGTGGGATTCAATGCTTCGACATATGGTAGTTCACAATGCTGTTCGAGGAGGTTTTAAAAGTACTGTTGTTTTTATATGGATTGGACTGAAACGTTATTGGACCATGTATACCAATATTAGCGATGGGTGAAATAAATTTGACGAAGTTCTCATAATTCTGGTGTTACAATTTTGACAATTATTGTCCATTTAAGAGACAAATAGAATTAGAAGTCTGCATNATAAGAAATGGAGGGTGAAGGGTTGATGCTGTCTCTTATACACATCTAGATGTGTATAAGAGACAGATATATATCCGTAAATTTTCTTACTACGTATGAAAAGTATTAATTCCCTAATACGCGTATTTCTTTTGAATGAATTGTAGGAGCTGTAAGTTTATGAAACAAACGATTCTGACACGTTTGTAAAACCGTCATATTTATTATTTACGTGTAATTTAGCGTGTAATGTAATATAAATAAAATATACAGTGAACAAATGTTATATAAGAAGAATTTAAAACGCTTTAATATTTTCTATTATGTGAAAAAAAAGGTATGAGAGTCAACCTTATGCTAATTTTTACACTAAGGATTAATTCATTGGAAAGGATGGATATGCTGGGAACGGTGAATCAATAAATGCTATGTCATCCATTCAGGAAAGCACCGTCATTCATATAGTCAGGTAGCACGCTGATCTCTGGTATTGGTCGGAAAAAATAACGCACCATTAAATAAGTAGAATATGACAGTAAAATACATACATGTGTGGGACTAAAATACTGATAGAAGTTTTTCTACAAAATATTTTTACGACTAGTCTCCTTTACGATAAGGACAGGTTGCTATGTGAAAAGTTGTTCTGAGAGCTTCAGAAAGTTTCACTTTCTCACGAGAGAACTCATGCGAGTAATCCAGCTATGTTGTGGCAAGCAGTGAAAGACCTTCAATACGTTTCTCTTTACAAGAATCTTGATTCTCTAAGCAGACTCATACACAGACCTCTCAACTCATGTAACCGTTGTTACAGTTTTGTTACAGTTACAGAATGTAACCGTTGTTACAGTTACTTTCGGAGAGAATGGTTGGAATGTGCAAATTCTTAGGAAAATATATCATTTGTGCCATTTTTTCCGGTGGTGCTCTTTTTACGTTGATACGAGAAAGAGAATTAATTCGGAAAATTGTTGGATGTAGCTCACTATAAGACCTTTTTCCCGAGGAGATGGAGTACTGGACTTTCCTATCACTAAAAAAATGTCTCACTTGAACAGCAATGTTAGCGCAACACCTATATTACCATTAAGTTATTCTCTGGAAATTAGTGAAGAAAAATACTACTATAAAAGAAATCGGTTTTTATCTATGAAACTGAATGTGTTGTATAATATGAAGGGTTATATGTATTTATTGTATAATATATGCTCAATGTTTTTCACTTAACTGGGGGAAGTATCAATATTTCTTTGGTCAATTATGCAATTGAAAGGAATTCACGAAAAGACAAAAACGACGAAACCACCTAAGCATGAAGAAATGTTTTATCCATCTGTGTATGTCAGCATGGCGGTGTGGGGGGGGGGAGGGAGTGCGGGACTATTTGACATTCTGTAAATTAATTTTACGTTGTTATTGTGTGAAGATATGAAATAAATCGCAATCAAAAAAATATAGGCGAACCAAGTTAAGTCCTCAACTGAGATAATTTTTCACCAAAAACCGGGTTATTTGAAGCTTTAAAAAGAAATGAAATGTTATTTAAAATTAAAAGATATATTCTCTAATACTAAAAAAATAAATCCAAAACGAACTAAATCTCGGTATAACATTCGTCAGTTATTAACTCTGCAAAAGGGAAATGGTGAGGAATAATTACGTAGTGTTTGAAATTTATTTATAAATGATACGATTTACAAGGAATATTGAATAGCTTAATAGTAGATAAGGATTGGACGAAAGTTCTGTAAGAAACTTAATTCTTACAATATAATGCAACCTCATATTTTTTGGTGAAATATTTACTTCCTAGATTATTATTGTTTAAGTCGTTTAAAATTTAAATATTTGTTCTGGATCGGAGATAAATTTTCGACTCGTGTTTGGCTTCTTAGTTTTTTGTTACCGCTTGGAAACCTCACATTTCAAGTCGTATGTGACAGCAATCGAGAATATCAGTGCACTTGGGGAGTGACTCCAAAGAAGGATATCAGTCAGAAGTAAATTATCATAAGAATATTCTGCGAAATAAGTCTGATACTGCAACTATTTCTTGAATAACTAAATAAGGAACAATTACGAGTATTGATATAGATTTTACTTAAATAGAACTGATACTATAGTTATCTCGTATTCTGGGTCTACTAGAGATGAGAGCCTAGTTCAATTTCCAGACCAATGAGCGGAGTCGCTTCTGAACGCCAGCTACCAACGTGCGCGATGGCTCACCTTTGGAGACGAAGACGTAGATGGTGTCAGCCTCCGTGTTGGAGGCGCGACACGTGTAGTTGCCGCTGTCGGAGCGCGTCGCTTGGTTGATGATAAGGCGGCTGTGTGTCTTGGGGCCAGGCTCCGTGCTCACAGTGACGCCACCGCGAAGGTTGTCGTAGTTGATCATGTTCTCGTTGTGGTACCAGAACACGTACTGAGGCGGTGAGGGGCTCTGTGGAAAAGCGTCCGCAGTTGAGTGGTGCGCGCGTACACACAACGGGCGTGGGGAGAGAAGGAAAGAGAGAGAGAACGCGTGAACAGAGCAAGACCGGTATGTCACAATATGTACTGGTCTCTCAGAGGGTAGTGGAAGGTAAAGAAAGAAAAACGGAAAGGATGGCGAAGTGATGCGTGCGGGGTTTGGGGGAGTAGTTGTGGCCGAGGAAGGAAAGATAAGGAGGAAGGAGGATGAACGAAACGCACAAGGAGAATTGACAATGCGTTATGTGTGAGTAAGAAGAAACGAAGGGCTTGAGGATGTACGCAGGAAGAGGATGTTTGGGAAAAGGGAGTGAAGCGCATCGACAGTGTAGTAGGTTGGATGGATAAATATGGAGAAGAGAAGGGTTGACGTTGGTGAAGAGTGAGAAGTGACAAGAATGGAAACGAATAGAGAGGTGAGAGGAGGAGGTACCACTTCATTACGGAGGTGATGGAGAGAGCTTTGCCACTGGAAAGGTAATGAGGGAAGATAGAATAATTCCATGGTGCACTTAGAATGCAGAAAAGGGAAATTTTAATTTGCAGTGTGCAAATTCCAGGAGAGAAATAGAACGTGAGAAATATGTAATGAAAAAGACTGCACAGATATTGGGTGGTATGTAAATAAAAACAATTAACACTTATTAAAATACTCATTAAAATAAGTATTGGAAAATAAAGGAAAACACAATTATATAAGGAATTGCGCATAAGTGCTAAGTAAATATCTCAAGATCTATCAGATCCTCCAGCTTTTTATAAGCAAATGAAACTAATGTGAGGAACTACCGGTCATCATGTAGACATTTTAAGAAAAGAAACTCACAAGAAGAATTTATTTCGTTAATTAAAACTAAATTACAAGTTACCAACAATGCCCCGAGTTCACTGAGCCAAGGTTTCTGCACAACTGTAATGCTTATTGATTCTCGAGACCAATATCTGCACCGTACAGTCCTTCCCCCTGCCCCGCTTCGCCATGGTCCTGTAACTGCGGTGGATGGCGACAAGTCAGCGGATTGGTAGCGAGGGCCATGTGGTTCGTTGCCCGCGCAGGGAATGCTACGACCCGGAGGTATTCACTCGAATGCCAAACTCGAGAAAAAATTAATGAATTATTAAAATACGTGCATTAGTATAAAAAAATGAGTCACGTAAATCGTTTTTGCAAAATATTTATTTGAATGGGAGCAATTGGTCAGCTGTAACTAATGCTCAGGCCTCTTAGGTCTGGGGTAGAAATTATATCATCGAAATTCGACGATACCGTTGGGCATCTTCGCTTCCACCATATCAGTGAGTGGTAGAAAGTGGGTTCAAACTCTGCTCTGCCGCACTAAACGAGGTTTTCAGCTCAGGTTTCCCTAATCTACTTCAGGAAAATATCTTTTCCCGGCAACCCAACATCTCTCCTTCCCACTTCCTGCACCCAAGTCATGGTCAGGTGGAAGAGCAGGCCTCATGACCTTAACCTCACCAGAAGGCAAAGAGTAAATAAATAAAAGTCTAAACGTCTCGCAACAAACCATGCGCGTTAATTCAGCCCCCCCTCACTCTTTGAAGAGCTTTGGGATTCTATTAATGGAATCGGGAAAGTTCTGTTCGTAATATAAATGTGGAAAATGACCTCACTGTACCTTGAATTTTATGTAATTTTCGCGGATCAGCTTTTGTATTTGAAAATTGTTAATTTGTATTTTTATTCATTGGGTGCCTTTAGTATTGTTTTCCGGAAAGATATTACGCTAATGATTTCCCTTAAGTGGTGTATGGAAAGAGAAGAAAGTACATTTAAAAGAAAATAGAAAAGAAGATATCTTAACTCGTTTCAGAGGTGTTGTAAAAATAATGTTTAAACAGGAGTTACAATTTATTTTCACCTTCACCCCAAAAAGAAGAGGGGATTTCACGAGGCAAGAATGATACAAAAATAATCAAATCAAAGCAAAAAGGTTGAAACGTGTTGTTACTCTGATCAGAGAAAATAAGTTTCTATTTCCACAACTTCTAGAAATGTCTTAAGACAAAAAGACATTCGTTCGTAAAAATTAATGTAGGGAGGATGGTCTGCAAAATAAATTACATTCAGTGCATGCAAATAGAATATTAAATGATATTTGATCATAAAGATATTTGAGTAAATAAGAAAATATCAGGTAATATTATTTGAAGCACAAGAGTATTAAATTGCAATAACATTTTGTAACTTTTAAAATTTAACCAACTTGTAATATGGTCATGATCTGACGTTTTTTTTGTAGAGAATGGATATGAAAATGTAAATTTCAAGTGGTCCTGATTTAGATGAAGAAATTTATAACAGTAAATTATTTATTTTCCAGTTTCATAAACCACCGAAGACAAATTTCTTATGATTTTGAACGAATAGTATAATTGGTAGCATCTCAATACGAATATGTACAAATGTTCTGAATATATATGAGTGAGAAAACAAGTTTTCTTCAAGCGCTTTTAAAATGTGATATTTAATTTGCTTATTGAGTTTATTGTTTAGAAGTATTTCTATTTTAGATCACGATGCAAAGAAATATAAATGTCATTGAAAATATTACGAAATGTTTAAGACCTGTAATTCGAAATGAACTCTTTCGTTATTTTTAATAAAACATTTAAACACCAAGTTCACTTTCAATTAACGTGGAGGAAGGGTAACTGGGAGCATTATCAAAATGTCCGATCCGACATCCCCAGCAGTTTCCTCTGGCGCAGATTCCTCACGACCCGCAGCGCCCCACGCGATGCACTTCCGAATCAAACATTGAAGCGTCCGATCGGCCGGTCGGCCGGTCTGCTACCGCCTTGACACGTACAGAAACAATGGCGGGCAGCTATGCAATCAGGAAGATGCGACGTCGCTTCGCCAGTGATAATTCTGCCACCATGCACTTCACTGTATACCTTTTCCACAATGGAAGAGGGCGGTCCATTCTGCGAGAACGAATCGATTTAGACGACATCAAAGGACGACGGAAGAAGCAGGAAATCCTCGAGCGTGATGGAGGAGGGTGAGGGGGAGAGTGGAAGTGGACGGAGAAGTTTGAAGGAGGAAGTGGAGAAGCAAGTGGTAGGGCGGGGCTAGGGGAAGGGGATGGGATAAGAACAGTACGCGAGATGCGTGTTGAAGGAGAAGGAACTGTTATGAACCGGAATGATGGGAAGATCTTGTTAAAGGATGAAGAAGGAAGGAAGGTGATCAGAAAATTGCTTGAAAGGTATGTAAATAAGAAATGGAGGGTGAAGGGTTGATGTGGTGGCTGAGTGGCCTGGGGCATGATGTGATTCAGCCTGTCCCTGAGGAGCTGCATGGAAACTCGCGCCTCTAGATAGCTCTCTTGTTACGACGCATCTCCGCGCCGGCATTTCCGGTAGCACGAAATGCTGCTTGGAGTGCTTTTATAGAACTACTGTCCGATTGGGGAAGCCTGCGGTACTTTTATCGAGATTATAATAAAAAATTTAATGCTCTCGGATCCGGAATTGGCTGGGCAATATCTCGAGGAGATGATGTTGTGAGGACGCTTCTGTTATATTTACGTAACGGATATAGTCACGAGGGTCTTACATAAATGCTTCCAAAACTGGCAATCATATTTTAGGAGTATCATTTGTCGTCTGTATTTTTTCCCACATTTCGAGACAATATTTTGTAAATGATTAATGTAATCAAGATTCTTCACAAATACTGAATAAACAATAAGGCGTGCAAAGGGATAAATCTTTACTTAAGAATCGTTAAGTTACAAAGTTTAGGCTGCTTACAATCAGCTATAAAGCATTTTTTTACTGGACGTAATTTTTATTCCAAGGGCTAGCTTAAATATTACAATTGTACTTCTCCGACAATCTTGGCAGAAAGAATTGAATAAAAACATAACCTGAACAAATAAATGGTCAAATGTGATCACAGTTTAATACATTGAATAAATTTCGCAACTTCTCCTATTTTAAAGTTTTAATTACCTTCCGTTATACTTGTCTTCTGTTAACTTAAGTCCTTTAATTTTGTTAAATACATTGCTCCCTCGCTATGAATACGCCTGGTCAGAAACTTGTCTTATCTCGCATCGTCAGAACGATATTTTATTGCTCAAGGTCATTCCAGTCAAGAAATGTCAGTAAATGCTCTGACGTCGAATACTATTGCCTCCATGAATGTCTAGTGTTCAATATCTCTCAACGGACTGAGACTCCCATGCTATGCGGCGTTGGAAGGGTAAAGTCCTCAAGGGCATATATAGGAACAGTGGTGACACAACGTCGTGGGAACAAGGCTCAGATACGGTGATATGCGTCGAGACAATGAAATTAAATACAAATTAGGATCAGGGATTCCAATTGGAGAATGCTACACAAAAAGTAAAAAAGATTCAGTCATTTGGCGACTTCTTTCTTTTTTCCACTTCTGCTAACACCTTCCGATTCGAGGACTGACCTTGAATTAAAAATCTACAAAGTGAAGAAACCAGAATAGAAAACGAACTATTATTTAATTGACGATCTTAATTAAATTGCGTTGATTTTTTACAACGTAACTAAATTGCATATTACGTACGAGAAAACACATTACCGTTTAACAACCTCCATTTGAAAATATATTTCGCGGGTAAACGTTATTCCTCTCACAATCAGATGAAAATTTTAACATTTAAATGATCATGAAGAGGAAAATGCAAGATGATTTTGAATCAAGGAAATATTACCTTTCTGCATCGAATACAACAAACAAGAAATGCAATAAATTTACTTATGTTTTTATTTACCTTCTCTACCCAGCCTAGTCCAACATTATTGAACTCTCCCCCTCCCCGATTAATATAAAAATACATACAACTATTGCTCGGTTTAAATAAAAAAATTGACAACGGGACTTCATATGACAATATTAATTTGCTTAGAGATAAAACAGAAAAAGAAGAAAACTTTTATTCGATCATTGTGAAGCCCCTGAAACAATTTTGTGAATTTATTTCGTTCTGTAGTCTGACGATAATGGAGATGTATTAGCGCCTTCTCTCCCAACGCTAGTGTTTCGGAGAGTGCGGTTCCGATATCCCCTGTGCCGATTTAAAATATTTGCAATTGCAGGAAGTAAATATACTGATGTATGAAGCTAAACGAGAATTTGAATAGACATAAGGCAGTCATGGGAATATGATAATATACCACTAGTGTGTACTGGATGGCTATTGCGAAATAAAAAACAACAACATAAAACGAAATAAAAAACAGGATAAAATAAACAACGTGTGTTCCAAGATCAACAAATAATGTTCTTCAGAGTTTAAAAATTCCTTCGGGATATTAAGCTGCTCTGAATGAGCCAGGCGCTAGCCAGGCGTACGTAACAATTTACGAAACATTCAATAATGTTATTCAGTCTGAATAATTATAACAGAAATTAATGAACTATGGGGTATTAAAAAACTGCGAATCATTAATTATACCGTTTAAATTGAAACACCGTATTTGAATAATGGTCTCTAGTTTGAGTAGAGTTCTATAGTTTTGTGACTGTTTTGTTGAATAACTTCCTTAATCGACCGGTGAAATGAGGCAAATTTCGTTGTCTTCTTCTATATTAAATTTCTGACGCGGGCGATAGTTTTTATACCATTATCAACGAGAATTTATTGAAAAATAGACCCTTCAGAGACACTATGCATAAAAACCCATACAACTTTGAGATGGTTTTATTCAAATATTAGTCCCGCAAGGTCCACGTTTTATTCCACAACTTGAAGATCATGAGTATTTCTTTCATATGAAAATAGTATTTTGTAACAGTCGTCAGGTCAAGTCGAACAGAATCAATGTCTCACACTGCATACAGAGTAATGGCAGTCATGTTTGCCGATGACACTAATTTTGCTTTTTGCCGATGAGACTAAACACGTCAACGCTCAAAACGTTTTGTCTAACCTCTCGTGGTTCCATGCAAATCGCCTCATTGTAAACACTGACAAAACAGTGAAAACACTGACAAAACAGTGTAAACACTGACAAAACAGTGTAAACACTGACAGAACAGTGTAAACACTGACAAAACAGTTTAAACATAGACAAAACAGTGTTTATGTCATTTCACAATAGTATCACAAAATCTTTACCCCAGGCTTCTATTTCGTTAAACGGAACACAATTAAAAACTGTTACAAATACAAAGTTTTTAGGTCTTCATATTCAAGACAATCTCAAATGGAATTGTCACGTTGACAATCTTAATTCCAAATTAAGTAAATTGTGTTACACATTCGAATCTTAGTTGATATTGTTAGTCCACATATTTCCCGTTGCGTATATTTTGCAAATGTTTACTCCCATTTACGATACGGCTTCGTCATCTGGGGCAATTCCGGGCAGAGCGTCCAAACTTTCAGAATTCAAAAGAGGATTGTTCGGATATTTTGTTAATCTCACCCATGAATCTATTGTAAACCTTTATTCAAGAAATTAAATATTTTAAAACTTCCCTGAATTTATGTTTATGAAACTGTCGTTTTTGTTAAGACCGAACTACTGAAGCACCACCCTTGTTTCATACAAAACAGTTTTGTTCACCAACACAATACTCGCAATAGGAATAATATTCACCGTCCGGGAGTGTCAACCGCGCTTTGCCAAAAAGGGCCGTAACACTCGGGAAGCATTCTACATAATTCTCTGCCCAAAAATATAAAAGATATAATTAAATTGATTGCAGTTTCGATGAATAACTTTCTTACTCTTCAGCGAATTTTCTTGTTTTTTGAAATGCTCCTTTTACAATGAATTCTCGAAATGTTCAACAGTTTTCTGTTCATTTCACCGTTGAAATTCTCCACAATTTTTCAAAAATGACCCCTTTGAGAGTTGTTTCCAAAACAGACCACGCAAATTTAACTGCAATTTACTCGGAAACCAGGCGGTAAATCAAATATTTTCTAAGACATTTATAACATTTATAAATGAATAATAAATAATTATAATAATTAATATAATATATAAATATATAATAATATATTATTATAATTATTTTATTTTAATATTTATATTTTTATTAATATCAAATAAAAAAAGTACAGTATACCGGTACCGCCAAAAATTTCATACCACCTTAAACTGTTATCATTACATAAAAACTTGACGTTTCGTTGAAATTTGCAACCAATGCCTAGCCAATCTGCCGTGAAAGCCTGTATCAATACAAATAAGAATTCCATTCAAATATTTTAACTTGTTTATTGTCGGGGTCATACGTAGTTTTATCTGATTTGTTGGCAATAAATTCTCGCACATTCGCTTTAAAGGATTTTGACGCCACACGCACGTTGTACACTAATTTGCCTACCTTTTAAGCGCTAGTATTCACGTCAATACATGTCTCCTTGAGTGTAACCAACTTTTTAAAAACCAGCGTTTAATTTTTATTTGTGGGCGATGTTTTTTTGTTTGAGCTTTTGAGTTTTCAGCCAAATATGCTCCCTGCAATTTCCTGACCTAATGCGTCCGTGAGTAAGAGCGGGTTCATGTTTATGTATATAAAGCATGAAACATTAATTGCGTAGAGACCTCCACATGTCCGCGAGGTCGATCTTCTCAATACGCATACGCTTACTGTAAACTGTTTTAAAATACCAGTATGTGTTTAAGAGACATTTTATAAAAAATATACAAGAATCACTTCAAATGTGAAATGGGAGCATCATGATGGTTTTTTTTTAAATTTACAAAACAATTGTATTGCCAATGGTGAATTCCATCGAATAAAATACAATTAAATGAATATCATCAGTAGCGCACTCAGAAATCATCTGTGGAGGATTAGAATCACGCCTTTCAGACTGTGATTAACCTTTCCTGACTAAGACTGAAACAAAATCAAATGTCGGCAACGCAACTTGCAAAACGTTTTTTGCAAACCTGAAAAAATGATTTTTCAAACAAACGTGGTTTTGTGTTTTATAGCCAGAAGCGCTCGAGAAGAAGAGCAAGTTTTATTACCGGTAGATTATCTGCCGAGTATTCTTAGAGCTTTTCCAGCGAAGGTCTCACAGGAATGCTGCTAAAAATCGTAGTTAGTAGGTTACCTGAGCGACCGAGAGTAGCGCAACAGTGTGAGGATGCCGATATTAGAATTACAGCGTTGGTTCATGTCATTCGCAGTCGCGCTAAATATACACATATCACCATGGAAAAGTGAGATTTTCTATTTGTTTGGTGTGCTAACTTCAGAAAGAATTATTCAAATATATGCAAATTTAATTTTTGTATTTACGAACATAAATTAATTAAATTCAACCAAATTTAATCAGCAGCAAGTACCGAGTTTATGGATGGCAAATCCCAGGGCATACTATTCACAGCTCATAGACCCTGAGGGGATTGACACGATACACAACCCGCCCTATCATGCATACTTCATATTAATTGAAGGAAATGCTCCTTGAAATGGAAAGAGATGGAAAAAGCACATTTAGTGTAACAATATTGTATTTATTATTTAGAAAGGGCATTGTTACTGGTAGCCAAGAAAGATATAGTGAAAGATTTAAGGGGGGATAGATATTAAAAAGTATTAAAATAATAAAGGATCAATATAAATTATTTCAGAAATTGCGAATTGCAACTCCTTTGTTATGACGTACGCAATTATCAAAGGATGTTGAAGGTTTAAAATACATATAAATTAATAATGAATTATTTAAGTTATTAGGAATGTCTGATATTGCTTTGAAATAACAATGGTTATCCTGTTTATTAACCCATCACACAACATTACAGTTACAAATAATATTAATCTGAACGCGACACTAACGTTATATTCATTTGAAAACTGAAGTTTTTAGATTTAAATAAAATTGATACTGCGAAATATCACATATACTTACCGTACAAAGCGGTGTAATCATATTAAACGGTGTATCAAAGCGGAGTAATCACTTACGCGAGACGAATGAAAAATTATTTTCTTGTTACTGTTATTTTTCTTTTCGTAACGAGGTAAAATCACAATTTCCGACATTTCTGGCGTGAAATAGGAATTAGTGAATTTGTTTCCAACTCTCGTCACATCCAATTCCATAAACCTCCTAACCGTTCCGCACTTTCGTAGCTGCTCCATCCGTCATGAGTCGCGCATGCGCTCTGTAACTGCAGCGCGGGAATTCCAGGAACACGCATATGCGTCGTGCCTACACACAGATACAGCCTCTTGCTCGCTTTGTTCAACTGGGCACATTGACAGCTTACCTGGCATAATGCCCGCCTCTGATTAACATAATAGTGCATCATTACAAGCCTCCGCCCACTGTTCTGAGCAATTCATAGCTCCTGGCAGCAGCGAATTGCGGCTGGCTTACAAGTGGCCTATCATCATGCATCCTGCCAGCTGCAGCGCCTCTCGCAATACGCACATTTTTTTGTCGCGTAACTCAGTCGCGCGTGGATCGACCCTCTGTAGAAGACCTTTTCTTCCTACTTTCGGCTACTCACCCTGCTTTTCTATTATTGATGAATCGCTCCTGATCCTCTTCAACAGAAGACAAGGGGCGTGCAACTATCATAGGAGATGTGGCTCAAAAATGTTACACATTAAGTACAAAATTTACTCTTTAAATCTGCAGACTGGCACTGATAAATTGCCTTGTATTTACAACTGTATTTTTACCAACAAATAACCCTTGGAGGTTCAGCACAATTGATTTCTGTTAAATTAAAATACTCATGACTTCGATATTTTTTAAAATTAAATTTTGTACATCCTCGATTTATCTGTGTTTTCTTAGTATATACCTTTTGATGTCATGTACTTAAATACACAATACTTTTAACATTTTACCATCAATTAACTCTTGGAGGTTCAACACAAAAGACTTTATTAATTTAAAATCTGCAATATCTTGGACATATTTTATTAACATTTTGTATTATGGTTCTATCTTTTCCATTTTTGTTTCTCTGAATATAACTTCTTCATTTTTTACCACTTATTCTGTGATTTTTTAATACCTGTTTATTACTTTTGATATTCTGTGATTCCCTATGTACTCATACTGTAAATATTCTATGTATTATTGTAATATATGTATTCCATATTCTGTGATTTGTGTAAACACTTCTTCTCATTTCCGACAAGTAAAACCATTACAATAATTATAACTCACAACTTCCGAGTACCTACTCGTGGAGGAGTGTTTGCAACGACAACAGCCTGGTAAAAATTGCGACGGACCGGGACTTGAACTGCACCGCCTCAAGTGAATAGCACACCTGCGGCCAGAGAAAGATTTCCCGGGTTCGTGTCCCGGTCCGTCGCAATTCTCACCTGGCCGTAGACGTTACATTATAATAATTGTTTGTTTAGTATTTGCCTCATGACGACCTATAGTGGGGGTCAAAACGTTGTGTTGTATCTTTAATGAAGAATAAACCCTTCTCGGATAAGCGAGTCATTGCCACAATCCAAGACCTCAAAACCTCCAAACAACACAAACAAAAATTATATCAAATATTTCTTTTTTAAACGTGACTTTTGAAGTAAGTGTTCCAGACGTGATTGCGACGACGACGACGTAATTGAATGACATTTGTCATACGCAAAGCGAGCCAGAACTTATGAGTCTTTTATTTATAGAATGAATCACGTTGACCATTATGGTAAAAATATCAGATGACTTCAGATATGACATAGAATTAAAACAATATTTTCTAATATTAAAAGTATTTTATTTATTTATTGTCCCACGGCTAGGTTCAGGTCACGAGGCCTGCTCATTCACCTAACCGTGACTAGGGTAAGGGATATGGGAAGGAGAGACGTTGGGTAGCCGGGGAACTTATGGTATCAAATTGCCATTCTCGGGTTAATGATTAGCAAACCCCAGTGGAAAACATCATCCAAATGTACGTAGTCATTTTAATCTTTGCATGTTTCGTTGAGAATCTTCTGAGAACTTGAACTCCTCTTTGTTCACTATTCAGATATACGTTGCGCGAGCTGATTTGCAGTTTTTGTTAAATTATTCTTTGAATTTGGGAAATATCACAATTCAATACTTTCTTTAATGTACAATATTTCATTAAGTATTTTAGATGTACGTGGTTTATTGGTCAGCATATTAGGAAAATAGATGATCCTGTGGAAGAGGTTCATAGTCTATATTTATCACCATGACCTATTCGTTCATTTATTTTGAAATCTTTACTGACGCCATAGTAGCGTTATGTTGAGTGTACGGCATTCTAATTTACTGCGAAAGCTTTAGTCTTCATTGATGTAAGGTTATTATCATAATTCCAGAGAAAATTTGCATTAGTAAATAATTCATAGGTGGTAGAAGGATTTATAAAATCTCTTCTTTGTCCAACCCTCTTTCCTGTTCATCTGGGGTCGGGTCTGCGCCAGAGAGTTCTATTTTGGCTTGTCTGTATGCTCAGGTTTTCGCACTGGATCTCTTTCTGCATACTTGACCACCAGGTGGTGGGCGGTCATCCTCTTCCTCGGGGTCGGTCGGGGATCTTTAATGCCCTCTTCATAGCGTGATCGTCTTCGCGTCTCAGGATATGACCATACCAGCGGAGTCGTCTTTCTTTTACTTTCTCGACAATTGGTGCTATCTTAAACGATCCTCTGACATACTCATTTCGCACTTTGTCCAGTCGGGTTACTCCTCCTGCCTATCTGAGCATTTTCATCTCGTTTACAGGTAGTAGAAGGATTTATAAAATATTTAGAAGGATTAAAAAATATCGTAAATATATTTTTGAGCGTTGTTACAGAAATATTTTTACAATAAACATTGGAAATACGTACTTCAGTCTTCGTAATTTCTATATTATAAATTATAAGATTGATTAATTATTAATGAAGTGTTTATTTATGCATCCCTCTTTCGTCTTTAAGGTCTATTAGCATATATATTGATGGTACAGCTTATAGGTCGCATATCTATAATTTTAATTGGTATCTCCGTGAGGATTAATAAGTATGACAAGCATTTCAATGAGAATTTTATAACTTATGTTGACAGTGCTCATCATGTGACAGGAGGCTGCATTAAAAGCGAATGCTAGAGTACAATATGCATAGCCCACGGCGTTGTA
Source organism: Laupala kohalensis (assembly GCA_002313205.1). Classification (NCBI taxonomy): domain Eukaryota; kingdom Metazoa; phylum Arthropoda; class Insecta; order Orthoptera; family Trigonidiidae; genus Laupala; species Laupala kohalensis. The sequence goes on along the minus strand of NNCF01130622.1, from coordinate 2,807 downwards.
GAGCTCAAACAATGGCGTAAGGGTCCTCAGTCTAGTTATATTTTAGAAACTCAAATATTGTTCTTTTTTCGTAATTAAGCTCTTCCGAATTGAATGCACAAAATTCACGGGTCTGGAAATGGTACTGTAGTCAGCACAAAAACTGTGTTCCTCAAAGTACGGAATCAATGCTATTCTTGTAGAAGATGAGGAAATACATGTTTCTACTGATTTTTTGGATGCAGAAGGAGCGAGAAATGACATCAGTGTTTGACGGACGCCTCTAACGAAGCAAAAGCGACTTTTACGTCGAGAGTATCATTGTCCGAGAAAATATTTTCGAAACGATTCACGTTGAAAGGTTGAAACTTGATGCATTATTGAAACAGCACAACATATTAAGACAATATATATTATTAAAAAGCGCTGCTTAATGTTTATACTAGCCGAAAAGCTGAATTTCGTTAGTTTTTCAGGTTAAGTTATTGTTCTTGCGACCTCAAATAGCCGCGTGACCATTGACTTACGGATATTGTCAGATTTCACTGAAATGTTAAGTTCTTCACTTCTTGTTAGATGTAAATATACATGCAGAGATAAATCTTTCCAAGATTGATCCTACTATGTTCTATAAACGAAAAATCTTATGTCTATCATCATATTACTTCACTTTTTATATTTTAGGTACGTAAGAGGGGCAGAATTTACTTTTGAGACAGGACCCCCCAAAAATATCTTAAAATTCGTACCTTCGAAGAAATACAATACAACCAGAATAAATGTATGTGTATTTTTACTCACAATTCAATGTCGCGTGACGTGGTATCTTGGAGATATTAAACGCAATTGTATTTCATCTCTCGAATAGGTTGAGGAAACGAATCAGGCGTGAGTAAAATAATGTGATCAGTATTTCATTATCTAATTTGATACTGATTTGTACCACACGACATCGTAATAAACAATACACTAAGTTTCAAGTTCATCGGTAAGCGTTCAATTCACATCACTCCTTATTTGGAGACAGAGGGAGTGTGTAGTGTAACTAAAATTATTTTCGTGATTTATTTATTTTTCTAATATTATTTTTAATGTGAAATATTATTTGTTGGGATAGAAGCTCACGCAAGAACAGAATATAGAGGGCGTGTCGGTAGTCGCAATGGCGCGCGACGTTTCTGGGCACGCGACACAATCGACACTTGGCAGAATTTGATACAAGATTATAAGAAGGGGAGAAAGGTGGTCGTAGCAGATCAGGCAGTTAAGCAAGTGAAAAAGTCACTGGTTCACACCGCATGTGTAGTGGCGAGGACAAATAGTGGTTTGACAAGTACTGGTTCAAGCGTGCCTCATATCCGTTTTGTCCTCTAGGATCTGTGTTCATTAATGGAGTTCAACCCAGAGCGAGGTTAGATCGATGGTAGACAGAAGCGTTAGTCCGACGCATTACACACTTCAGAAGGATACGGCGCGACTGTTATTCTGATGTGTTTTGCACCATCGTCGCTGGCTGCTGCATGCTGATACTTCGTTCTAGCAGGAAGTACAACTTGTTTGCTCCTGGCGCTGGGTTTTGAGACGGATGACGTTCAGGCGTGCATTTTCTCAGTACTACGTCACCGTTTACATCACATGTCGACAGTAGGAGTTCCTAGAGATCAACATTATGCTGAAATTACTCCGATGTGTATCGTTTTGAGGTTGTACTATGAAATTATAAGTTACCTACAAAAATAATTTTACGAAACTGCTCTGGCGGCAGTAATTTATGGTGTACTCTCCACTGATTCGTACATCTGAGAGGTCGACGATCCATAATTCACGAACTCAGACCTTAGTTTTTGTTAAAGCAATTAAAACTCTGGAACTCTTTTAATGTGAACTAGTCTGAAAATAATGGCACCTTGTTATACAGATGTTGCTTGTGGCAGCAAGGATTTTAGTGGTAATTTAAAAGTATTAAATAAAAACTATGTTAAGCATTGAATGGATATTGTTGTATGATAAATTAAAAGGCGTTTCTATGTTGCTCATTGTTTTATTGGTATAAAGCTTTTTCGGCTGCATAACAGCCATCGTCAGTAACATACACTGAAAAATATAAATGTACATAAAATGACAATAATAAAAAAAATAAAATAAAAATAGAAACATACAATAATTGAGTGAAACAGTATCGAAAGAAGTGTATTTTGGTTGTTGTTGAAATAAAGAAAGGAAAGAACAATGAAAAATGAATAAAAGAAAACAAATACAGAGGGAACAAACCGTCAAAATTACGAATCGTCCGGGTAAATCTAATTTTGGATCAGTACCCTACTCGGTAAAAGAAATGAAGACTGAGTTAAACAGCTTGACAAAGTAAATATGATTTATTGTTAGAATAGAATAGGGTCAAGTATATCACAAAAGGCTTTTACATCACTTTAAGCGTTAAATGCTTTCCCCTCTAACCAAAATGTTATGGAATAATTAAAATAAACAATAATATTAAAATTACTAAATGCTTATGACAATGACTGTTAGTTACCCTTGAAAAGTGTAACAAATATATAAATACAACATAAAATGAAAAATAAAAAGAGAGTTTAAAGTGGGGCGGACCTGCTGAAGGTACGTCCGACCCGGAGAGAAGCCAAACTTACTCTGCCTCAGCCCTCCGCTCCGCTGGCGGCGCTGAACCGTCGTTTCTCTTATCACAATTTCATTGTGCCCATAATATGGCTCCTGGATTGTTATGAAACAATACAGTTTACTTTATAAATGGAATGAATAGTTATTCAAATCCCATTGGCTGTTATAAATGGGTGCAAGCCGTCCAGTTT
>NNCF01130621.1:49072-61665 GCA_002313205.1 Laupala kohalensis | reverse complement strand
CCAAGAAAGGATTTCGTACTTTCATTGAAATATGTAATAATATCGAGGACAATATATTCAGTGCCTTGTTTGCAATCGAAAATACACAATTGAATTGTCAATTGTGTTAATTCCTTGAATCAAAAGAAAATTACAGATTTGTTAAAATATGTGCATATGTTCATATTTTCTTCTACCATAAAATTATAATAACATGTAATTATGTACAATACAAATGTAGTAAAATAGATCTATATAAGTCGAATTTTTATTTTCTCATGACTCTATAATCATGACTCCTTATCTCCAAGTCCTCTATAACTTGAAACTTATTATACGAATAACCTTTCCCTTCAAGTTCCAGTTAAAGGCTCCACTGTACATCATATTTAATGAGGCGTTTTTAGATTGAATCATTGTCTTCCTACGCAAGGCTACTGTTCCCAAAATATGCTCCGTGGTTGAGAATCCTTGATCGGTTCACCGCGCCTTGACACGTTAGAAAATTTAATACAAGTTTTTCTCATCGGTTAATAAGATTANATTATTTTTCCGAACGGAACAAGTTTTTACTTCCAAAGCACAAAAATGGAGAAAAAAAATGTGTGAAAATAATTTCTTCTGAAAATATAGTTTAAGAACTCAACGAATGAATAAAAAATAAATAAACTTTATTGTCAAAAAAGCAGTTACAAACTGCGTATGACCACGTGGAGGACAATAAACTAATTTACTCTCCGGAGCAAGCAAGGGACCATCTCATCAATTCCGATCAAGAGCCCTAAGGCAGAGGTGGATTTAACATTTCAATATACTCCTAACGATAAAAAATAGTTCAACACGTGTTATAGTATTAACAAATACCAATAAATATTGTATTTAATAAAACACAGAAAAGTCATTTCACATGTACGTATAATTATCAAACTATAAATCATTTGGAAAGAATTGTTGATAAATTGTAACTATTAAATAACACTAAATTTGCTAATAATTATATCAATTGATACTTTCTCTAGGCAAGAGCCTAGTGAGTATATAAAAAATAAATTTTGATATAAGAAAATTGATATAATTTTTTTTATATGTTTTTAAAAATATCACTTTGTGCTTTTGGCTTTCTTGTTTTTTAAGAAACAAAATTAATTAAATTGTCAACATAAATGTTATTGTCAATAATTTTGGATGCATAAGGATAAGAATGCTTTATTCTCAGAGCTATGTCATGCATGTCACTTGATGCAATATGAACAAGTTAATCTGAACCAAAGAGTAATAAATTGACATGACTTCAATTTCTCTTGGGGAGTGTCTCTCAAAATATTTACTTTGATATTTTCTATTTCAAGAATTTTTCTTAACATTGACTTAATATCTGAAGATGTAGCATATTCATGCAGTATTGTATGCAAATTTAGGAGGACGGAAAGTAAATCCTTTTGATAATTGGGTATCGGGACAGTAAGGATTTTCAACTATAACCCTTGATAGATTTCATGGAACCTCCCTGTATAATTCTAAGTTTTTCTGACATCACATTCTGGATAGAATGATGAGGGAAAGAATATGAAAATGTATATGATTTATCCTAAATAGGCTCGATTTCCCCTTTTTTAATATGTTCTGAAATAACTTGGGAGAAAGTTTGAAAGTAATTTTATATGAGGATATGATGGAATCTTCCACATGCGTCACCAGGGTGAGTTGCACTTATTCAAAATAATATGACATACATTGGGGTAACTCCCATTCACTGATATGTATTCAGGTACTCAATATTGACTGAACGTTCTTTGCATTTTCTTGACAATCTCATCCGTTATTTTAAATGTTCATGACATGAATTTCCATAAGTAGATCTAATGTTTTCTAAAGAGCTTTCTTCTGCCATGTGCAAGATAAATGTGGAAGTTTAAGAAATTAAAAACTATACGGCAATTTTATGAAGGGAAAAAACATGTAATCTAGTGTACATAACCAAAAAGAAGGTCATAAATGTAGAGTTTAGAGATGAACATTACTTTAAGAATTTTTTAAAATTTAGGTCATGTTGCTATTTATTTAATAATATTGTAATCTCATAATAATGGCATGAGTAGATGTCAAAATGTAAGAAAATTTTTAATACAAATGTGTAAAATTTGAAATATGTCTCTTAATGTTGGATTAATAATTGAAGATATATGGAAATAGGATAGACATAATTACTAAAATATTATTAAAAAAGTAACTAATCTACCAAAATAATAAATTTTTAATATATTAGTCGATATGTTCACATCTTGGGATGAAGAATAAGGGTTCTCAGTCAACCGTACCTGTGTGCGTTTGCGGTCAATCATTGTGAATGTGAACTAGCGGACAGGGCTGGAACTACACTTATATTCAGGGTGGGGCAAGCATTTGTGCCCCTGAAGTTACAGATTTATCAGTAGGAGTCCATGTAGAATATATTGAAAATTAAATACTTTCCTCTATAAAAGTACATAAGCACAAAACAAATCTTGTAGCACATGATACACACACACAGACAGACCCCCATCTTTCAGCACTCCCCATCACCTGGCACCCAGAGCATGTGTACCCCCTGGTCCTGCTAATGGGTGATGCAATCTGGGATCGGAATGGGAAGAATATCCAGCTCATACACAGGTCACTAGTGGCAGCACCCGCCTCCACATAAATCTCCTCCTGTGAATTATTTTACACCCATTCCATTCTGTCACAAGTAGCTACTCTACTTTACTCTAAAATCAGAGGTTTTAAAAGCTTAATTTACGTTTCCAACCATATTTATGAGAATTTTCTGTTCTTGTTTCACTATTATTAAATTGTAAAGTGTTTGTAACTTCTAAACTTTTTCCGTTTAGTGTTGACAAAAATATCACGTTCATATTAAAAACTGTGACATCTTTATTAATTTGCAAGATACAGTAAAACGATCAGGACTATTGGAGATACAGTGAGATCAGAACTACTTACCAAGTATTCTTATTCCTTTTTTATCAATTAAAAAGAAAAACTTCTAAAATTCCAGAAATTGGGTTTTTGACATTTCGGTACAAGAATATTATTATACATTTTTATTAAGATAAAATCGATATGGGACCTCAATTCATTCACAAGATATAATGAAAATAGTATGCCATGACATCAGTGTTATTTTAAATAAGTTATAATTTTATTTTGAAAAGTTATTCTAATTTAATTTTGTATTAGTGACAAAAACCTAAAAATGTTTCTGTCCCTCTGGATCTGTTAAAAAAACATAAAAATAACAAAAACCTCTAGATAGTTACATTAAAATATTTTCATTTTTATATATAAAAACCAAGATGATATCTGAATGTGCTTTAGGTAAATTGAAATTTGTGAAAATTCAAAAATCACATTTGACCCCTCACGTTCAGAAGGAGGTGGGGAAACGGAACAAGCTCTGAGGAAGTCCTTATAGAATCAGGGTCTGAATGCTGGCAAGTTGACATCCTTCAAATCATTTTGGAGGCTATAGCTAAAATGTAAAATAAATGTTTAATTAAAAAAAAAAGAAATCTTTATTTAAAAAGCACTAAGTACAAAACAATATTCAGTAAAATTGGAAATAAAAGAAATATAAGTACAAAAAAGTCCCTTCCTTGGTCGCTCACCATAGGTGTAAGTAATTTAGAAGGTACATAAAACATATTATATTTTATTATTTTAATTAATTATAAGATATTTTTGAAATGTGAAAAATAAATTGTAAAAATATTGAGGTTTTTTCTTCTAGTATTTTAAAGTAGTGTTAGTACTTATGATGCTTAACCATTTATTAACTATATTACTACATAGTAACAAATAATAATATAAAAGAAAAATACTACTTGGTATTTCTGCTTAGAGAATGTGTGCACTGCAGGTTTTTACTAACAACAAGAAATAACTAACAATAACCATACATAAAACAACTAAAGACTAAAATGCAACTATAGACCTTAAAATTAATAATATTATTTTAGTAACCTTTTTTTTAATTTAATTTTTAAGTTTTTAATTTTGTATTTTATTGTAAATTTAATTTTTATTTTATTTGGCTCAGCAATATTCATGTAGAAACATGAGATATTCTACTGAGTTGCGTAGTTCACACCTGTAGGTAAGAGTTACTGGCCAAGAAAAAGTTTCAAAGTGAATTGTAGCAAAATGTAATATTTAATTACAAAAATACCCCACAAGGATAAAAAGTGCCCGTAGGGCATGAAAATAGAGATACTTTATAAAACTGACAAAAATATGTAATTTAAACATGAGTTAATTACTTTTTAAAAAATATAGAATTTTAGGTATCACACATGCATCCCGACAGGATAACAGAAATAAGAAAATAAGAGAAATTTAATTTTTATCTCTCTATAGTGAAACGTACGCTGGAGATCAGTGATCAGATCCCCCTAGACCATAATCAAGGGGGAGGGGGTGCTAACCATAGAGCATTTTTGTTTAAAAATTATGATTTTACAACACAAATTTTAATAATATTACATTTAAATAACATGCACAAAATAAATAATTAACATATCATATTCTTAAAAACAACTATTTATTAAAGTTATTAATATGGTATTATTAATTTTATAAAGTTGGTATTATTAATTTCATTAATCCGGTATTGTTAATAACAACAACAATTAAGTTTGAAGGAGGGTTTATTGTGAAACAAAGTGATATAATTTTAAATAATTTTTCTCCGAAGTTTATAGAGATTTTAATGAAGTATGCATACTATATAATAGGTAGTAGTAACTATTTTAAAAATATTAATTAATTTTTATTTGTTATATTATGCAATTAATGTTTAATTGTTATTATAAAATGCAATAATTTTTTAGGTGTAATTGTATATAAAATTTAATTAGATGTGCAGTTATGTAATTCTAAGGTGGTAAGTTGATTCACACGATTAACCACTTTGTGCTCACTCTAATTGGTTTCGCCTTTTTCCATCTGAGCTAAATGCTCTGTGGGGTGTTAGTGAGTGTTAACTGATGGGTGAATGATGAACTTTGATATTTGCAGAGAGGCATATTGTATTCCTTCTATTTATTTCCCGCATTAACTGTACATGAAAACAATTTTGTTGTTGTTTTGTATTTATTCTTTGATAATTGTGCTTTCGTACTTTTTTCTTTGTATGATTTCATCTCCATATAAAAAAAATGTTTGCTTATAAAAATGTTTGTCCTGACTTACAGATCTATTGAATCTACAAATCCTGAACTTTTGAAGCTAGAAACATGATATGTACACAGCAGGTGACTTTTATTACGAAAGCACCAAGAAAGGATTTTCTGAAATTTCTTTTTTAAGAGTGAAAAAAGGGTAAAATGTGAGATTTTGCTGTTTTTATCATATGCATAACGGGGATAGTATCTCGATTTTTGCATGTAAATGAATCAAATATCTAAAAACTTGTTTCTGCAATTTTTGATATGTTACATTTAATTGGTGAAGGCGGAGGGGAGGGGAGGATTCCATGGATTTCTCACCGACACATGAAACAACGCAGAGAGAAAATTATTGTAGATAGGTGTTTGAAATTGGGACGGGACTTTGCTTCTATATTGTATAAACGCAATTTTATTTCTGGAATTCACGTTATTTCAATTTTAATGTATATTAAATGCTATCTAATGTAACAACAATATTACGTAGCGATATTAATAACAAACGCACGCGAAATGTTGAGTTTAAAAAGGATAGGTTATAATTATAAATAAGAACTTCAAAAAATATAATTTTTTGTTATGTATATGAGGGTAAAATACAATTTTATGCTCATATACATAATGATTTTATACTTATTGCTTGAATTATATCCCTACGTATTTGTTAATGTACAGACTTGATTGAATTACGAGATAATTTCCGCGTTCTTTGATAAATGTGTAGGCAGATCGACAAGGAAGACGGCCTTGACTTTGACTTGGATTCGGGGCTGGAAGATCCTTGTCGTTCTCATCGACCAGCCTTCCAATACCTTCAAGCATCGAATATTTGATTATCCTTGCCAATGGTGAAGCGGCCTCACCACTCGTCAATGTTCAATTTTGGAAGGTACTTGGCAATGATCGCTACGCTTACGGGCTAGGTTTTACACCGTATTACACGGACGTATTTCTATGTCCTGTACATCTATGATCGAATATATGACCATGTAATGCACACAAGCTTTGATCACAGTTCAATTATCATCATATATCTATGATGTATTGTAGTTATTCTTCGTGTCTTGGATCATATTGCAGTTACATTGTGAGCAAAGAAAGTGCGCAGCTTTTCACATTAATGACCAAATTCATATAGCTATGACTACTGAAAAGCAAATCTTCCTTCCTTTATCCAGCGCCTCCTAGTATCAATAACTCTATTGCTAACTACTTCTACTAACCCTTTCACGTGGACCAAGTTGTTGGTAAACCCAAGCAACCTGCTCACCTACTAATAATGGCCTAACACCCACTTCCTAAGGTTCCATGAAAATAAGCCTCTATAGCGCGATACATATCCCATTTACAAATACAAGTGTAAAGAAAGTGTAGGAGGCAAAGATGGGGAAGTTCAGCATTGCGGTTACGATTCTCCTCACCTCGCATTATGAGAACACGAATAGAAATAAGTGGATTGCACTGTTGGGGTATTCATGTACTACACTCTATACCGGAACGAGATTCAGAAAGAGTTGTCAAAAAATTGAAGTGTTACCATGAGCCAATCGTCCACATTTAGTCTATTTCTCACAAGTGTATTTTGCTTTACGATAAATTTATGCACTTTGGATTCTACATATGAGAAGAATTCATCTGTTCTTAAATAATTTTCATTGTTTTTGTGGTTCACGCGTTGAAGCTCCTTCATTAAATTATTGTGGATGAGTAACGTATCGCGTTTGAAGTTCAAGGTGTGACGCACAATCGTTTCTCTTTGTTTCTCCATATTGTCTTTTAATCAATACACAAATTGTTCCCCCCCAGGGAAGTACGTGTTTGGCGAACACGGGGCCCCGAGCTGAGTCTGGCATTACTTCCACTTACTTGTGTAAGGCTCCTTCCTTTCTCTTTCCTGTCCTTCCTTGGTCACCTCTTGTTCTTTTCGATCCTGACGCTATAAGGGCTACGGTATCTTTCATTTTCTTAATTTTTGTCCCCCCCTCATTTTTGTCCTCAATGTTTTGATGTATGTTTTGAGATATGTTTTAATATGTTGTAATTCAGGAGCGTTTTTTAGTGGGTATGGTTAAGTCATTCGGCGAGTCCCACACGCGGAGGGAGTCATGTTGGCTCTCCCTAGTGCGTAACTGCATTTTCCCTACCTGTACATGTTTTTAGGGTTCCAATGACCTTTGATGTCGACGAGCCGTAATGCCCCACAAAAAATTTTGTTATATAGGTCATACAAGCACCCAAAGGTGTAAGAAATTGAACGTCACCCACATTTTGCTTTACACAAGATATGACCATACACATGACGTAGTTTAATGGGACTATACATTGTTTGATAATATTTTCCTATCGTATAAATTGATCGTATCTTAAATCATAGATAAACAATGTCTAATCATGGTCTTGAGCGTTTATGACGTTCCCACGAGTCCCTAGCGACTCCTTGCATAATAAAAGTACCCGAACATTCGTCGGAACACTTCTGTTGTCAGTCTCTGATGGATGCAGAGGTAGGATTCCTTCATAGAGTTGAATGCTGAGCACAGCTCACCATCGTTCTTCAAAACGACGCGCATGTATGTTCATATTAACTGCTAATTCTGTAACATTTACTGAATGTGTTTAAATAATTCATTAAAATTATTCATATTTTTTGAACGAAATGTAAATATCATTAAATGAATTGAGCTATTTTGAAATGTAATTGCGTCTTGAAAATAAGCGAGTGTTGCGTCGATTTGGGTCAACAGAGAGAGGGGGGGAAGACAAATCGATACAAGTTACAAATTTACAAATCGATACAAGGAGGGACGGGTAATTCAACCTTAGTACGCAGTAGGGGACCATAGAAAACTCGACAGCGTTTGAAATTGTTAGGTTAGGTCAAGCGTCTCGGACTTGTCATACCATTTTTTTTTCATTTCTTCGACCCTCTGGTCACCTTGCACCTATAGCTGTGAGCAAAGCAAGGTTCTCTTCATACCACACAAAAGAACGAAAAGCATCGACCGCATGACCCGTCTGCCTTCTATGGAAAAAGGGACTCTGAAGCGTAACATCAACAGCCAAAACCTTTCGGCATCGTAACGCATCATTGAGGCTAAAGACAGATCAGAAGTACTAAACAGATACCGTTGGTGACAGGGGTGACGGTATTGTGATCAAAATGTCACATGACGTGTGTTCGAGGTGATTGCTTCACAAGTTTGCTCCGCAACGGAGTATCCCTTCACAAAATAAATATTCAGGTTATCTCAGGAAAAACAGGACAAGTTTATTTCTGATTAACATATAACAAATATAGAAAATATCTAAATTCCAAATGACAGCAGGGGCACATAAGACGAATGTCAACTGCTTCCTAAAAGAGAGAGATTCAATGTTTGTAACTTGAACTCAAGACTCCGAATTGTTCGTATGGTGGTAGCACTTCACAGTGGTACCACTACACAGCGTTGATGTCACGACTCAGTGGTTGGAGCGAGACTTGGTCCCAGCGATCCTTCCTGACGACGTCGGGCAGCGCTTAGGCTGGGCAGTGGCGTCTGCGATTTGGCGGACGGGGCTTCGCCGTCTCCCGGTCGGAGCGATCCGTCCAGGTCAAGAACTCAGCAGCTACTGATTTCCAGCTGTCGCTATCGGAATAATTACACCTCGGTGAGCATTGTTGGTCATCGAGAATCTTCGTAACAACGTTCATCTACCTAGGTTTTCTAGACCTTTCCAAACAAAGATAGACGACGCGTTGAATGGATACTCGGTCAATATGCATCCTTTGGGTCCATGGAACTTGTAATGTTCATCAATTCCTCTGGCTTAGTCCGATGTGTTGGCCTTGGATATAGAGCATCTGGGTGTAAACAACCATCGTTTGTCTTCGTATAAACAACACATCATGGCCGGCGTCTTGCTATGGGGGGTTGTAGCGTTTTGCTATGGGAATATGTAGAAGTAAGTGTTAATGTCTTCTACGTGTGGAACTCGGAATAGGATTGGTCGAAAGAATGTGTGACCACGAGGTCGCGAACCAATTATAAAATATAATGTGAGATTTGGTGGGACTTCGTAACAAGCATTGATTGGCCAAGAAATGATAACGTATGTCAAAGGTGTGGCTAGCTCCCGTCATGTACGAGGAATGTCATGTCATGTTCATGTTGACTTGGTAACATATATCTTCAGCTTTTTTACCAGAGAATCAGCTTCATATTCTTTTTGATGAGGGAAATCTCTTCAACATAATAATCATCATCATACAACTATCGCGAGCTTAGTGATCAGTGACCGATGAATCTGCTAAACTGTTCGTGGGAGTTCGTTCCTGAGGAACTGCGGTTGCGTAATTGATAATTACGAGTCGAGAACTGATAAATCAATGATCGAGTTGACAATGCTACGTATTCACTAGACGCTTTGCGTGATAACTCGTTGGTAAGTCATCGGAGACTGATGGATCCTTGGCGCGAACTTCAATGAACGCCGTCTGAATGCAACCACCTTCTTGCACACCATTGGTCGGCGAACGACATCACTTTTGCGTCTACTGACATCTCATGAGGGTACAAATGTGAGGTAGGAGTTAGATGTTACTTAAGTGAAGGATCTTCGAGTTAATTTTCAGCTTGTGTCGACGTGAAAATGTATTATCATGTAGAAAAAACTTTTGTTTAGGCAGCAGCGACATAACTCATGAATAAACTGTGTGTGATTCAAGGGAGTAAAATTACTTAATAAAAAAGGAATAGTGAATGTGATCCAATAGATCCAACAGTACCTGCATGTTTTTTAAATTATCAGTAAATTTTAAGGAATTATGATCATGTAATTAAATGAAAATTTGTTGAAATGATCGCTTGCTTCGTACTTGAAAGATTGCGTGGTGTATTTTGCTTTTGCGGGATTGTACTATGGCGAATTTATGTTAATTTGTGAGGGCGTGAGAAGGAGAAATTTATGATGTATTGCTTGTAACAAAGGGTTAATTGTACCAAGTATCTTGGAAAAATGTGTTTTCTTTTCGAGGAATTAATGAGTTTCACGAGAAATTAATGGCCGAACCCATGACCTTGTTAGGAAATCCTTTCTTGTTTATTAGTGTAATTTTATTAAATTGGAATCTAATTAAAACCTTTAAGTATCAATCAGTGAATGAATTAAGTTAAGTGACAAATTTATGTTACCTCCTTTTTAACGTGTTTATTTCAGTACAGTTGGTAGCCTATGTGTGGCTATATTTTTATATTATATTCGGTTCTCCTGATTAAAACAGCGAATTTTAAAAATCCCTTGTTCATTTAATTATGGTATAATATAAACAATCATTTGAAATGCCGGATTTATACCCCACGAAGCATCGAAGTCACAAGAATAATGAACTCAAAACAATATATGGTTTATTTTATGCTTATTTCAATCAAAGTCTGTAAGGTCGATAAGAATGCCCCATCTAGTGGTGGTGCTAACAGAAAACAAGAGTCTTTAACAAAAACATTTACCGTCGAAAGCGGAAGTATAATGGGGAATTTTGAACCTCGCTAGTGGTTCTCATTTTATTACGGACTCCAGAGCAAGCCAGGTCGACCAAAAGAGTGAAAGATTCCACCTAAGCTTATGGGCTGTGAGGGCGCAGAGATGGGTACGCTATACTATGCTTCGTAACCTATCGGAAGATACTGATGACGAGTGACTTCTAAATAGAGCGAGTCAGTATGAACTCTCTCTCTCTCTCACACACGAAGCTCTCATCAGCTCTCCGTAGTTCTCGACTTGCTTAAAGTCAAGAGCAGAGAGAATTTCTGCCACAATACACAGTGCTCCAAATGTGTAACCAGTGGCGTAACTATCCCTTCTATATTATAAATATGGTAATAGCGCGAGGCAGGTAGCTCCCATGTTCTATATGTGTACGTTCCAAAGTATTTTATGGCATCTCTCCGCTCCTGTCTTGTTAAGGCGAGACATCGGATTCGGTCATGTTGTTGTACATGAAGCTGCACCAGTCTACTGTGTACTTGGTGTCGTTATTTCTGCTTGAAGTACCGATACCCAGGGAGTGTGGTAGGTGTTGTAGTAGTATCTCCTCCTTTTGTTGCACTAACTGATTGTTGTGTATTGTGTATTACGTTGTGCCTATGGAGTCGCACAAGGGTTCGGAGTCGAGTTCGGAGTCGGGCAAGTCGGTTTCGTGATGCATTTGGTTGGACACGCTGGAGTACAAGGTATCGATTCCCATTCTTCTAAATAGATGGGACACTTGCAATCGTATTGTTTCCTCCTACTTCTTCTCCACATCAAAAATTTCTTCCTATAATTTTTAATACGTGTGTCACTATCGCTTGATGTCTCCATTTCCGCGCATTCCGATTCTTCCGAGGATCCTTCATCCCCTTCTGATTTTTCCTCGGCTTCCTCGGCTTCCTCACTTTCTGGTGCCTCAACTAAATTTCCCTTTTCTTTTTTTCTTCCTTTCTTTTTCCCCCTTCCTTTCTTCCTTCGTCCTTTCTTTTTCCCCCTTCCTTTCTTCCTTCTTCCTTTCTTCCTTTCTTTTTCTTCAGCTTCTAATACATCTTTTTCTCTTCCTTTCTTCCGTCCTTTTCCTCTCTCATCTTCACTTTCATCGCCTCCTTCTAATTTCTCCCTGCTACTATCCTCTTCACTTTCATCTTCTGCTGACTCCGCGTCTGGCCATTCTTCAAATGATTCGACTTCATCCTTTGCTGGGTTTTTTTTCTTCTTTCCCTTTCCTTTACCTGGCAGAGAAAACAAGAGAAAAAAATCAAGAAGGCGGTAATAAAAATAATTGTGATGTAATGGTTCCAGTTTGTATTATTGGACTGGCGCATAAAAATACAACGATAGGAATTCTCAATGTTTGGTCATTTACAACATTATCGTATTGCCAACGTTTCGATGGAGGTTGTGTGCGACCAAATATCGAGGATTCATGTCCCTGTTGTAGCATGTGGTATTGTTTGAGAGTACGTTAATATTTAAGTAGCAATACCCATGTAAACTCGCGGAAAACTCTTTATCGCTCCAACTCGTATCAGAGTGTTTACGTCGCACATGCAGTGTGTGAGATCAAAGGAACTGCATTGTGCGGTGTAGTAATCAAGTAAAGAGTTGTTACAATATTTATCTATTACACATTTCTCGGATCTGCCTCTAGGTGGTGAGGGAATCCATGTGTTCACAAACGCCTATAAACCTTTTTGTTTCTCTTTGACGCCTATATGGATGTTGGAATTTGCGAGTGTATATTATGAATACTGTAGTTGAAATGGCCGTTGAGTGGCCATCTGCTAGCGCCAAATGGTCATTCATTTCAAGTGGACACCAATGGCCATTTGGCGATAACAGATGGTCACCCAATGACCATTTATACTGGAGTAGTTGTGCTGTTTATATATATATATA
>NNCF01130619.1:276065-298859 GCA_002313205.1 Laupala kohalensis | reverse complement strand
GAGTTGGGGCACAGCGTGGCAGCTACGAAGACTGTCATATATTTATGGATTAAAAAAGACAAAATGGTCTTATTTCCGAGTAGGATATTTCGAGTTTTCTTTTCTTTTAATGTAAGACTTTTTTAATACATTAATTCTAAACATTCAAATGTGTATAAAATTTGTGCGTATTTCTCTAGTAACTGAAATCCCATTTGAGGTTTTATGTCACTCCATACGGGTTTCTTAAGTTTTCTAACCTAAGTTTATTTCAATCATGTTGAAATTCGAGGCAGAATTCACCCCTACATATTACAGGGTTTCATTTTGGTTTCATTATACGTTAAATAACTTTACGCTTAATCTTGTACGATACTATTCCCTACTATTTTAAAAAATTTCGAACTTTATCATATGGAAGCTTCCCTGTTTCCTGTTCCAACATGGCTGACTCGCTAACTGCCACGCAGTGAATCGCGTTGGTCACTACTCGGGCAACTAACGGTGGCACTGTCTGGCTCACTAGCTGCCACGGCATATTACTATTGACGTAATTCGTACAAATAATCGCGCCACAGTGCGCTCACAATTGACACAGCTCGTGGAAATAGTGAAACCATGTTAGGTTCGCTAATCGCACAAGTTGCATAGTCTACTATAGACTTGTAAGAAAAATAGGAGTTAATAAAAAGGTTCCAGAGGTGGGTTTCAACTTGCGGACGTATCGGTTTGCAACAGGCACCGCAACTCTACTACATGAACCACGAGGGTGATCTGACGGTATGAAAGTTTTGAATGACAATCTGAATTGGGATAATGATATTTAACGTAAGATTTTAAATTCAAATGAAACTCTTACATAGGATTAAAATTTGCCATAAATTCCTTAATGATTGAAATAAATTTAAGTCCGAAAATTTGATAAACAAACCCGTATATAGTGACATAAAACTCAAGTGGAATTTTACTTACTGAGAACATTATTTAGAATTTTAACAAACGTATTGTTCTACCACTGTTATAATACAGGAAAAAATGTAGTTTAGGACTTATGGAAAATTTTGAGGTTAATATAAGACAAATCGTGACAATACATGCGTCGAGTACTTAACATGCTTTGCAACAATATTAGTTATCTTATTCGTCACTGGGGTCCAAGGGGGAGGGAAGTGACGCCATTAGTTGGATAGTATAACCTCTCCTCTCCAAATTCAACCTCACCTTCACGTGGTGGACCCTGTTAACACTAACGAGGCTCTGATGACCGAATATAGGCGGGATAACCTTAACATCTGCTGCAGAGGAAATGCCATTTGTGGTAATAATGTAAGTGGTAGCCTCAGGCCCATAGGTGGCAGCCCTTCATCAGGATAGGACACGGTAGGTTAACTCCCTGCCTACTCCGAATCTTATCAGTTTTCAATAAGTCCACAAGAAATTCAAGCTGATTTTAACCTGTTGACGAAACAATGCTCACGATTACGGATGCGATTTGGACAGTGGAATATTAGGACGCTATACCAAAAAAGGAAGACTGGCTATGCTTGTTTTTTTTGGGAGTTAGTGAGGTGAGGTGGAATGGAAATGGAATGACTGTTACTACCAATGGCAATTTATTTATATACTCTGTATGGCCGAGGAAGATGATCCCCATATTAGAGGTGTAGGACTCCTAATACACAAAAACATTAAAAATTGTCTACTGGAATGGAAAGCAATATCAGAGAGGATCATCATGGCCCGTTTCAAGACAAAACTGAGGAAAATGACAGTAGTGCAATGTTATGCTCCAACTGAAGGTGCTGAACTAGAAAACAAAGAAGACTTTTACAGTCTATTGGATACAACTCTATCCAGTGTTAACAAAAGTGATATTATAGTATTAACGGGGGACTTTAATGCTCAGGTAGGGAACGATAATCAAGACCTCGAGACCATAATGGGCAAGCAAGGCATGCCAAATCGGAATGAAAGATGAAGGAAACTGTTGACCCCACTGCACACGATACACATAGTTTCCATAAGGACATAAAATAAGGAAATACTTGTTGTGCTCGAAAAGAACTCAAACACTACTTCACTTAACGAAGCTTAAGGCAATCGGAGACAAGGCGAAAGTGAACATTCTGATGTCAAAAACCCTTGTAGATATAATGGATATTGATGAAACCATAACGGTTGAAGTAATGGAAGCGGTGAAAAGAACTGTAAGCGTTGAAGATTCCCTCGTTAAATCTTGCTGTATCGCGAGAGGATGTGGTGGAATGCAACAAGTAACGATCATGTTGCCTTCAGACTGTCTGAAAGCTCCTTGAAGCGGGAAGAATTAAAATACGTCTGCCCGTCAGGGAGAGGACTCAGATAACAAGTGTTACAAATGCCTTGATATCGGCATATCTCAATATGTAGAGCTCCAGACCGCAAAAATGTTACAAGTGCGGAAAAACAGGACATCTTGCCAAAGACTACCAAAGCACATCGAATGTGTTATCTATGAAGAAAAAAACTAAGATGTGACCATGTTCTAGGAAGCAATAAATGTGCCTCCTTTACAGCAGAACTTAACAAGAGGAGAGTGAAAAATGGTGAAGTTTCTCCAAATAAATCTAGCAAAGAGTGGTCATGCACAAGACTTACTAATGCAGGTTGCTAACGAGAGAGGAGTGGACGTGATACTGACAAGCAAACCGCCCAATAGAGCGGACTGCTCTGTGTGGTTTCAATACTTATCCAAAATAACCGACATTGACATCAATGACAGAAATTCCCGTAAATTCATCGACGGACTTGGTATGAGTCTAATTACGAATACATATTATCTATTTCTCTCCAAACGACCCGCTTGAGAAATTGAGATATAGCAGTGATCGGTGATTTTAATAGCAAATCAATACAATGGGGCGAGTCGCACAAACAAGAGGGGATATATTGTGTGCGAATTTACTGCCAGAAACGATTTGAGCGTTCTGACTGGAGGGTGCGAACCCACTTTTGTAAGAGGTGACGCTTCGTCAATTATAGTCTTGACAACAAGTTCAGCCAACTTTGCTAGGTGGGTCGAAACTTGGAGGGTATTAGACGAAGAGACTCGATACATTGAGTACTCAATAACAAGAGAGAGGAAGCTCAAGGTGAAAGCAGATAGGAAAAGCGTCTAGAACACAAAGAAACTTGACGCGGAGGAGGCGAAGACATCACTCGAAATATCAAGAGATGCATAATCTAAACTGAACGACGAAAGGAGAGTCTTTCGAAGACGCAGTAAAAGATACCACGAATACAATAACTGATGCCTGCAACGCAGCAATGCCGAAGCGAAGAGGTATGAACTCAAAACGAGACGTGTACCAGACCGAGATAGTCGACCGCAGGAAAGAGTGCACTGAAAACAGAGAATAAACTGCAAGAGACAAAGTTGAAAATGACCCATTGGGGCAAGGCGTTTAAAATTGTGGTGAAGAAAATTAAATTCACAAACACCATCATCGGTCTGGATAATCCCGAATGGAAAAAACATAATCCATGACACTGATTGTCTATAATCTGCACTCTGTTTAATCCTTCTGAAAAACCATAATCCATGAGCTCTTCCCCGCCAGAGAACCCTGGTTACGTGATCACCTTAAAGACTACTCACTTAAAGAAGATGAGTTCACCTTAGACGAACTCAGACATCGAAGAAAATGAAAACTGGGAAATATCGGGGCATGGATGGGATACCCAATGAAGTACCAGGAATGCCTTTAACTCTTCGCAATGGAAAGATATAATAGAGGCTCTTCTAAAGAAGCAGGTACCAGAGTACTAATTGAGAATTGTGAAAGATTACCTCAATGAGAGATCATATATGAAGAGGACTTCAAGATCGAAGAAAAAATGACGTGTTCCGCAAGGATTTTCGGATCGGTTAATTCTTTTGGAACATCATGTATTACGATTTACAGTGGATTGACCTTCCGCAAGACAGGTTAATCGGATAAGCTGATATCTTGATCTGCCACACCGACTCAGTGGACCTCCTGAAAAAGAAAGTGAACGAAGACCTGTTTAGGGTGAAGAGATCGCTTAACAAACGCCTGATGATGGCTGTTGAGAAGACTGAGGCCGTACTAGTTACGAACAGACGAGCTTTCCGATATCCTTAAATTGTCGCGGACGGAACACAAACCTTGTTTGGGTGTGGAGATTGATCACAGACTTACTTTTGGACCTCATATTAGCAAGATGGCTGGCAAGGCAGCAGAAACTGCATCTAACCTCGCCAGAATTATGCCCAACGTAGGAGGACCAAGAGAGTGCAAGCTCAGGATGATCTACTGTGCAGCCCACTCTACAATTTTGAACGTGACCCCAGTCAAATTACTGATACAATCAACTAGAATGAAGTGTGAACTAATCCATAGAAGATTGGCATTGAGGATAGTATTAGCGTACAAGACAGCGTTGTATTGGTGCTAACTAGCTTTCCTTCTATAGATCTTGTGGCGAGGGAAAGGAAAGCTATGACGATGTGAAGCAGCTCACTGATGCTGCCCGCGAAGATCTCCGAGCTTGACGAAAGAAGCCATCGAGAAACGGGCATGAACGTCTCTATAAAATACCGTACATCCAAATGAATAAAATGGCCTGTAAAATGTTTCAACTCAAATTAAGTTACATCCAAACTCAACCCTATGCTGTGACACTATGTTGTTTGCCTTAAACTCAAATGTTGATGTAGGTTTCTTTCATCTAGTTAGTTTGCATAAAAATTCTTTGAGAATTTTTCTCCCGCTAAGCCTTAAGCCTTTGACTATCAATGTACACAAGGTAGCAATTTCAATGGCAACAATACGCTGCATGTTTTTTTAAAACTAGTGACTTGCTAAATTGAGAGGTAATTCTGATCATAGTTTAAAATAGGCCTCCGTTGCTGTGGCCACCGCTGTCCAACTGGCAGACTTCAAAACTTTGTTTTAAGGTCCACGAGTTATGGTTATTTTACATCAAATGTTGGGGTGCACAACTTGGCGTTGTAAATCTATGCTGTCAAAATTAATATTTGACGTGGTATGTCCAGTGAGAGAATATAGAAAATTGTATTCTGAATTACCGTCGCACATTACTATATATTACTAAATATTAAAAATACTTCTTAAATATAAAAAAAATACTATTTAATTTTTCCATCTTGAAAATATTAAATTTGTTGACGAGAAACAAAATACCGTATAACAAATAAATGAATAAACATTACCCATTAGTTTTATTTGTCAGGCAACATTTTGCCAAACCCCATCCCTTGCCAACCTGATCAATAGAAAGTGTACAGAAAGCCCATGACCTAAGATAAGTTGGACAGTGCCGCTGTAGTCCATTATTTTATATATATTTAATAATTACATTTAAAAGAGCAAAATACATTGTATTCCTTGATTGTTTCACAAGTTATATCTCGTAAGAATTTCTCTCCAGGTGGTGCAAAAGGAGTTATATCCAAAAAAAATTTTTTTGTCTGAAAAATTACTGTAATGGACATAAGGTGTTTTGCATTGCAATTCTACATATTGTAGGGAATTTTAGGGGTAAGGAGAAATATGTAAGTGACACTGAAAAATATGCAAATTTGAAGTCAGTTATACCAAAAACTTTACTGAATAATCATTCCTATCTGCCAAGGTGTTTCTCTACAACACTAACAGGATCCTTAACTTTCTCATGGATGTCTTTCAGAAGCAGTGATTGGGATTGTGAAACAAAAAGTTATTTAGGCAATCACGAGTATTTCTGCTAAATTTTACAAAGTAAATTATAATTAACAAAATAAAAGGAAAAATACTAATTAGGTGATGCAAGGATTGTAAAAGTCGTTTTTATCATTCCTACTTCCAGGAGGATAAAATGGAATAAATATTTAATTTTTTGCCCCAAACAGTAAGGTGGGGGTGACCGCACCTGTAATGGCCGCTACTCATGACTTTCTTGTGTCTGATTATTCCTCCCAGACAACGTTCTAGTAATATAGAAAAGGAAAACGAGAAAAGATGATTTCACCCAAAATTTACACGACGTTCACTCTATCAACAATTTAAAAAGTTTATTTAACACCAACACTAATATTTTTACACAAAAATAAGTGACAGTTAATAGAGATCACATGAGATATCCACAATAAACTCTTAGACTCATTGTTGAATCTGATTTGAAATAACTTGGACTTATCATATTCCTTGATAGTTATGAAATTCATTCTTCAAACATTTCTGCAAACACCCAAGCAATTTATCACAGTCTCAATTCTTGTTCTTATATTGACTCGCCAACAAAAATTATACCAATAAAACTTGCCAACAATACAGGAGGAACTGTGTAAAAGTAGTTGACTACTCTTTTGAGGAACAATTCTGAACAAAATTTAAGTTTTAAACTATTGAAATGGATAGTTCTTAACACAAATAGCATTGAGAGTAGTAAACTGAGACAAAAGAACAAAAATTGAGGAAAGTCATAATGTCCTCAACTGTATAATAGGTCTTTTTCCAAATACATCAAGTGCTTATTTACATTTCAAATCACAAGTAACATCAGTGTAACATTCATAAATACTATCTTTGGAAAAATACTGATCAGGAAAATGCATGTTTTTATGAGGAACTTTAACTTTGCAAAGGGAAAGAAACATGGAAAGGACATCCACATGAACAATACAATGTAAGGTGTACAGATTTTCATTAACATTACTTCCATTATAATCTTTCTTTCATCTTAAAGAGATCATGTCATTTTCTTTTAAAAGAATCAACACATAAATATTATAAAAAGAATCACACACATATCAATGCACTTTTACTCCATCCAATATCTATCCAGAAATTATGCAGAATTGTTATGATGTTCAACATTTTCTTCATTAGAGTGTTCATCATCAATAAGTTGTTCTTGTTCTGTTTCATTATTTCTTCTACATCGAGCATATTCAATGATTTTAGATATAAGAATATTATTATAAACACACATTCCCAAGAGAAGAATACTGAAGCCAACAATCTGAAAGAGTTATTGTAATTTCATCTATAATATACATTAATGACACAGAAAAATTATCAAGTGTATAAAATTGCATATTGTAATCATGTCATCATATTTCTTTCTTGTTCACTCTGTAAATTACAAACATTATGTATGTGTATATTTTCACTTTGGTCATGTTGTCAAGGTGTTAAACATATTACAACACCACCTGATGATGACTCAAAAACTGATATTTTAGATAATCGTCTAATAAAATTTATCACAATGGCACAATTCTGTCCAACAATTAGAATTGTATTTTTATTGCGTGAATGCTTAATCTGACTTTGCTTATCTCTACTTAGCTTAGCAATAAGTATGTAATATTTATGAAGTTATTATATTGTACTTTAATGATAAAAATAAACATAACACTTAAAGTTTTGTAATATTGCAAAAATATTTTGATTTGATTAAAAAATGTGACAAAACTTTTTTTCATCAAAATGACCAAAAACTGCAAAAAAAAGCACTTTCCATTTGAAAACTGGACAAATAGTCACCCTGCCTAATAATGTAAGACATTTGTGAACAAAGAAACTTTAGTTTTATCAGAAAGATTTTCAAAATCCTTCATTCAAAACATAGGCATAGAATTTATAGTACATTTGTAAATATATACATTTTAAAGATATAATATAGAAATTACAATAACTACCTGAAGCCAATGAAAGGGCTGCCATTGTAATCCCAAACTGCACATCCAAATAACAAAAGTTCGGACACTGTCCAGAACCATTCTGGTGGTAGCAGATAATTCTTTTGTTACACTAACACCAGCAAAATTGAAGAAAGCTATACTGAAAATGGTACCTAAAAACAAAATGCCATTTAAGAAATTGTGACACAAAAAATAGAAAATATTTTCAGAGTAGTAGAAAAGAAACATGTTGAATATTACCCAGAATGCATGAACAAACATAAAAATTCACTTGGGAAAAATTGAAACTGATAGTTATTTACCTTTCTTGAGTGTGAAAATTTTTAACACTGGCAAAAACTTTAAATTCAGAGTTTACAGGAAGGATACTCGTACAGACAATTCCATTAAACAATTTGGTTTTAATATTATACAACATGTAGTTAAATATCATTTCACACAGACTTCATCCTTCATAGGAGGAACTTTGAATTTAATTTAAGAGTACAACACAACAGGACATAATGGATTTTCAAAAGCTTTAGTAGATTACAAGATAAGTAATTTGAGACATTAGAAAGAAAATAAATGTAACCACTCAAAAAAGGCTGAAAAAGGAAACTATTTTCAAAAAATTTACCTATCATACATTAAATTTGGACACTCAATTATGAGCAGTGGCCATGCATTTCTGAAATGAAAAATGTTATAAATAATGAGGTGATTTAATTTTTAAAAAATGCTACAGGCCACTTTGAACTGTTGGCATGAAAGCAAGTATTTATTCACATTAACAAGAATAGATTTCAAGGTTCTGTAGAAAAACAGTTCAATTTAAAAATTTGTACATTCCCTCGCCACTGTAGGAGTACAAGATCAGTTGGCAACAGTTGATGACAAGAGCAACAGTTTCCATAACTAGTCCTGGCAAATTAACGTGAGGCACGTGGCCGACATCATTACGTTGTTAGTTGAGCGAAGTTATCTGCAAAAAGTGTATCAAGAGAAGGGCTTATCACTGATAGTAAAGTCTGAAAGAAGGATAGTGGCTGTGCTGATAACTGATGAATCATGAAATGTAAATACTATTTTTAATTCAAAATTTATTTCAAATGTACAGGAACATTTGTTGACAATTTTTGACTTTGACATAACTTGTTAGAAAACATTCTGTTTTCATTGCCTTTGAATGCATATTGCTCTAATACTGATGATATATTTGTCTTGTTCTATTGTGCTACCAGTGGCGCACTAGAACAGGACAAATACATCACGGCTCTGGGCAAGTCCCCCACTCCACCGGGGGAGTGTAGCAAATAAATGGAACATAGTTCCTGCATAATTCTAGCAGGGCTACCATGGTGGCTATGATTCAGAGCAAAATGAACACATGTGGCTTTGCTGTGTTGTTTTGTGCTTGATTTTGTGAGCTTTGGTATGAGTAAAATGTTATATTTGCAACAAATTCATCGCATCCATAATGGATTCATTATCCTAATCTCAATGACAGCCAGTGCAGTCTCTCCACTGAGAGAAGACTCAGAGCAAATCAGGTTGCTCTAAGTGCACAAAAAGTGTACATCGATAGACAAATGGAACAACCACATCCCTGCACTGGTGCAACATCTCCTTCAAAGGGAACACCATTTTTGCACTGGGGGTGTACCAGTGCACACAGTGGAAAATGTCATAAGTAAAACTGAATTGTCCCACACGTGTTACAAACCTGTAATAGCCACAATAATAAGTTTCTCATTTTTCATTTGCACAAATGCATCAGGAACATCTTCAAGACTTGAATGAGAATTATTACTAAATGAAGGAGGTACTTTAATGTAATAAAATGGAACCTGAAGAAACCCCAATACAGCAAAGCCAAATATTCCTGAAAAAATTACAAGACATTAAAAAAAATTATAATCATTTCATCTGTTATTTCATATAATAAATTAAATTTATTGTTTTTAGCACATGACTTCACTCAACTTATCTTACCCCAACACCCATCTTCAGCCGAACACTAGTAGTTCATTTTGGTGGAAGATGAGAGTAAGCTGTGTTCAACTGAAGATAGGAATGCCACCTGAAAATGCTTCCAATTGTAAGGTTTGATGTCAATTGAGTCAAGTTGTGCAATAAAAATGATAAATGTTATTTATTACAAAACAAATCCACAATTTAAACATTTAGAGATTACTGTATTGAATAATAGAAGCCAAAAATGATAAATATTTTACATTTCGACCAAGTACAATTCAGACAACTAACCAATATGCAAGAGCAAAAACGTAAATGCATGCACATGCACTTATATGTGATTCTTAACTCAACCTAACAAAAGAAATTTCTTTAGAAAATAAAACACACAAAGCGCAATGAGCATTTTTCTGCTTTATATTACACACGCGCGCGCGCGCGCGCACGCACACAAACACACACACAGATATATATTCTTAGTTTGTTCTTGCAATGTCAACAGCCACATGAAAATTGCAACGGACCGGGACTCGAACCCGGGACATCCTGCTCTGGCCGCAAGTGTGCTATCCACTGCACCATCCGCCTCGACTGCCAAGTCCGTACGCAACTTCCGGAAAAGGCGCCCTGTTCGTAACCGGATCTTTTGGATGTCCTACTCCATCACAAATTTTCTGCGTGTCTTCGGATTCGAAGGGTAACTCTCCTTACAATTCAGCACAGAGGCGACGAACAAGGTGACGACTCATGGTGCGGTTTACCACAAATGACACAAACATTTGGAGCGATTCAACGTGTGACCGAACCTCTGGCACTTAAAGCACCGCAGTGTTCGACACATATTGGCGGACACGCAGGGTATAGAAACCACAGTTGCAGGCTGACAGAGAGACGATCAAATGTCAGAAACAGTGGGGAGGTGGGGACGAACAACATCCTTCCTCTTCTATGCATATTCGCAACGCCTTCAGGCACAAAAAATTCGTATAAGTATTCACCTGATTCTTGTGCAAAATCTTCGTGGTTGACCACTGATTTGCGTAAGTTCAGGCTGGGGTGTGTGATAACTTAAATCTTCAAGCCAACAATTTCCTTCTGAGGCATAATGAAGTTCATCTGCTTGTTTGTGCGTGCTTCCAGCAGAGATTCACCATTCCGCTGGTGCACGACAGACTGCATTTTCTCAAAAGTCACGTCGATTGCTTTCGCAAGATGGCATGCATCGACTGACTTGAACGACTTACCTTCTTCAATGCAACGCGTAACAAGGAAGCGGGGTTTGGGTGGCCGGTTGTTAACCTTGCAAAAAAACTGTTCATATCGAGTTTTACCAATTCCTCTTCCTAGAGGACGCGGGTTAAACTTATACGAATGGTCTTTATTTTTATCCCAGTGTACCCCACCCACCACAGAGTCCAACAAGGGGACATCCCACTGGGGTACTTGGGTGTACACCCAACCAGCGGGGAGGTCACCCACTGCGCCTCCCTTCCTCCCTGGAGTTCAGACAGAGACCTAGTCCGAGCCGACTGATCGAAGAGTGGGTTAGCCCTGATCATGCGTCTAGAACACCTTGAGGCCAAAGCAAGCGTATAGGGGAGTCACTAGCACATGGATCCCCGTAGGGATCTCAACTTATCAAGACACCCATTCCCTCCAACATGGATCGCCATACACGGCAAATACATGAGTGAGTGTTCAGCATACAGAGAAGGCCAGTATCGAAGATAAGAAGCGATAAAGGTGAAATACTAAATAAAAACGAGAAAAGAAAGGTAAAAGAAAGGAATACTTGAAAACCTTCTCTGTATATCCCCGGTAGGACGTGGGCTGACTCACCACGACAGGTCAATGGTCATCGAGTGATACAATAGGTATGAGTTCTTCAGGGACTGTTTCGTCGACCTCTAGGTTGGTTTCATGCTTCTGAGAAAACTGTTCTAACAATTTTATAGGTAGTTTAGGGCAGGTTGGCACTGAGCTTGAGGATTTCCTCAGATTTGCCATTACGATCTTATATGGCCTTCCCAAAAATTCGCAGTCCACAGCTAGGCATAACTCTTTTCATTGTTGCCACTTACTTGCTTTAATAGCCCACTTCAGCTCTCCGAGTCTGTCTATATTATTGCTGGAGAATATAGTAGTTTGGATTACCTATTGCTCGTTGAAAGTCTTCTGCAAAAATGGCACATCTTACGGAGTACTGCAATCCTATCGTTCCACTAGTACACTGGAGGTCTCAGAGTTCCTTTCCGATTTCGGCATCGAGACGTTGCAGGCATTGCACATGAGCGACATGAGTTGTTACGTCATGTTATCCGCTGATCCGGTGTGTTATATCTCATCCGTAATGAAATCGAAGGTTCGAATATGTTGGCCTTCCCCCTTGCTCGCCTGCAACTGCTCCAAGATTTCCTACGTTGCTGATGGTTAACAGTGAAAAGGATGGCCTAACGATTACTTTGAGTATAGATATCACTCCTTGTCATGCTGTGACCCCTTTACTGAGACACCCGCTCATGAATGATTGAGCTCTTACCATCTTTGGTGAAAGTAGGAATAATGCCGTCGTACAGTAAAACAATATCAAGAGGTACTAGTGACTCAAGTAACGCCCCTTTGATTCCAGTGACGGCTGCCCCATTCAGTTGCCCAGGCATTGAAATCACCCGCGATAATCACAGGAAGTCTTCCTTTAGCATCACTGACAAGTCACTCTATCATTGCCTCATACTCCTTAGGATGCAGACTGGGTGCGACATAACAGCTATAACATAG
Source organism: Laupala kohalensis (assembly GCA_002313205.1). Classification (NCBI taxonomy): domain Eukaryota; kingdom Metazoa; phylum Arthropoda; class Insecta; order Orthoptera; family Trigonidiidae; genus Laupala; species Laupala kohalensis. Next base: position 286,435 of record NNCF01130619.1, on the reverse strand, counting down.
ATATTTATTTTAGCCCGAACAACTCCAAATTTCGGGCTCTTTCTCCAGTAACGGGAGTTAACCACACGCACAGAGAGCCGCCTGGCCAGATAAATCAGACACCTATGCATCACTTTCCGGATCTTCGTATTGCACCGACTGAATTGCGACGTCTACGTCGAACTCTCGTATCGTTCGCCACAACAGATCTTGTGCAGCCTAACAGTGATTTGAGATTAAACTATAGGATTCTCATCATTGTTTCTTAACGGATGCATCGAATGCCTTTTGGAAGACTGGGCACTTAGTGCTTCCGGATGGAAGGTCACTATTTCCATTCTCCTTGCAGTGTTCGCAGAATGGACTAACTAAAGTAAGTCTTGTCAAAATGTCCTTGCTCCCCACATTTGCTTAGACCTGTCTTCTCCAGTACATTTCTTGGCAATGTTACCGAAATCCAAACATCTGTAAAGCCTAACGACAAACCTCTTCTCACAGATTCAACTCGTAACCCAGCCGATCCGGATGTTACTTACAAGGGAACTATCACCAAGCGCAGGTCCAAAGTGGTCCTGATTTTTTATTGACTATTACAACATATTGACTGTTAGTATGTCATGTCAAAATATTAGCGACGATGGCACACTGGAATACATTGAAAACAAATCGAGAAATTTCCCAATTTTTGGCGTCTTCTTTCCGCTCAAACTTTGGACAATCACGAGGAAAGACAGCCCTTTCCAGTACAGACCGAAACAGTTGCTGTAGTGGAAGGTCACCGAATCTGCGGTAAGTTTTGCATTGCATGCTGTGATATCACCTCAGTATTCTCCGATACTGAATACAGTTAATATTACAAAATACGAATATCTATCGCTTTATAATTAGAATCTTTCATACATTTGTTGGACCCTAATTATACATTTCTACTTCTGTTTTTTGTTTTAAAATAAAGGAAAAATTTTTGTTCATAGTATCATTTAAAGTGACAGTAGTATTGAATTGCAACACAAAAAATGTGAGGTAAGCAAAACGAAACACATTTTGTTAATTGTTCAGTTTTTTAATCAATATGTTTCAAGTGTACTATACTCATTTTTTACAAGAAAATTCATGAGCTAGTACATACTAGAAATCCATACAAACACACATACAATAATATTTAAAAAACGGGTGATATTTTTTGTGGTACCAAAAATAATTTATTTATCTTGTATCTGCCAAAATGAAAGAAAGTTTAAATGAATTGTGATGCCTCCGTTCATTTCCTCCCGTACGTCACTTATATTATGATGTTTTAAAATGTAATGTTTAGCACTGTCAATATTTAAATAAAATATTCATATAATTTTAGATCTTACATTTAACTTGAATACAAAGGTAGTGAAAGAAACTTGAACATGAATAACACACTTTTTAAAAATGTATTTCTAAATGGGAAATGTAGCGTGTCATTGAAGCCTATCTACATGGAGCGATAAGAGGTAGGAGTTGGATGGTAGGCTATTGTTAGTAGGTGGGCCGGTTAGCTGGGTTTACCAACAACTTGGTCCAAGTGGAGGGGTTAGTAGAAGTAGTTAGTAATAGTTAGAGTTGTTGCTACTAGGAGGAGGTGGATAGAATAAGGAGGGTTTGCTTTTCAGTAGTCACAGCGATATCAACTGGGACATTAATATGAAAAGCTACAAATTTTCTGGCCCCATAGGGAATCCAAGCCGGGATGACTGGGTGATGAACGACAACACTACCAACTGCGCCACCGCTGGGACAAAAGAATAACGCACTTAGCTCAATTTACATACATATTTTTACTATTTGACATAACTGGATCATTTATATTTTCTTAAACGCTCCAGAATAAAGCATCGTTTGTTTGCATTTTCATGCCTGCATGAATGGTGAAGATACCTAGAAATCGGACGAATCAAAGCTCAGTCACGTGATTCGGCTGTCGATGCTCGTCCGCTTCGTAGTTGCGGGTTGGCTCTTACGCGTGCGAAAAGAATGTCTTTCGTAATATTTTAGTGCCTTCCAGTGTGCCATCCTTGCTAATATTTTAACAGGATACTCTTGCAGTACATATGTTCCAGTATTTTAAAAATTAGGACCACTTTCGACCTGCGCTTGTTGCAAGTTTCCTTGTTAGAGATGGCGCCTTTTTGGCGATATCGATAGGAAGGCGTACCACTGCAACCTGTGTTCAATCGGTTTTTTAAACCACGCTAGCTCGCAAATGACATTGGAGGAAAAAACATAACAAATATTTTTGTCGGCAATTTTATTATCTATAAAATGTGTAAAAACTATTTTTATGTTAAAACGTATCGTTGAAGAGATATTATCGAAACGTCTTTTCGGGACCTTTGACTTTGAATGAAATTTTTGCACAGGTGGGATCGATGGGGACTTTTGATATTTCATTTTAAATGACCAGAAAGTGTATACCAAATTTCAACTCTAAAGGATTTTTCCTTTGTCAAATGTCTATTTTTCCTGGACTACCAAGAGATATGGACCACTACCAACTAAAAACTTCCTCTCCTAAAAACCGTCTCCTTCCTCCTCCGTGGGACTGCTGTTAAGCATTACTTCGCGGGAGAGGTTCTAGCCGCAGTTACTTCTTCAGTTATTTCTTTTTTCTTTTCTTCCCTTTTTCTTTAGCTGTTGTGTGTGGCATAGTTCTTCGATTAGATACGTAGATGTGTATGTGAATATATGGTATGTTCCACCACAACTCTAGAATAACTCTATAAGTAGGTATGTAGATGTGTATGCGAGTATATGTGTATGTGAGTACACGTGTATGTACCACCATAACTCTGGAATACACTTCTAGCACCCCTGAAGTAGGCAATGGAAATGGGGTGACTGGTAAAAATATGTAAAAAGACCAATATTGGTATTGAATACAATATTTTAGAGGTCACTGAAGTGAAGAGTGACACTCCCAATGCTACTTAAGCCCACGACCATCCCTATGAGGATAATACACCCTTTGGGTAGGGGTGAGAAGAGATGAAATGTAAAAGCAATCAAAAATGACAGGTATCAGTGGTATCCACTTTATGGTGCCTCTAAGTTAAATGGTCATATGTTTACGTTGTGTGTCTAAATTCACCCCCCATGGGAAAGAAGATATCCCTTGCCTAAATGGGTGGTAGGGTGGACAAGCGATGTCATGAAAAAATAATTGGTAAAGACTGATTTGCACTGGTTCTGCAGTTTTCCGGTTTCTAGAGATGAAAATTTGTACTACCGATGCCATTGTGCCCAGGTTCAAACCACATGGAGTATATGACACCAGTGTTGGGAAGAGAGTGACACATACAAATTATCGGAAATGACTGATGTTGAATCCCTAGGGTCGCTATTGCTGGGATGAATTACTATACTCCCGATACCATTAAGTCCAAGTTAAGGACACATTGAGGGTACACCCCTCGGAGTTAAGTTGGACAGGGTAAAAAGTAATGTAAGACGACCTCTATGACTGTCTAATCCATAGGGTCACTGAGATGAATAGTAACACTTCCGATGTCACAATTCAGCCACAATGGGGATGGGGGTTGAACATCAGAAGAACCCGTCGGTGGAGTGGGCAAAGGGTGTCATCTGTGGAAACTGAAAATGATCGATATTAGTGTCAAAGCAATAATTTTTCACATCCATTCAGATCAGCGATATCCAACTTATATTAGCCAGTGGACCATTATCTATATATTTTCTATCAATCATGCAACACGGGATAGGGTTTGGCAAAATGTTGCATGATGAATAAAACTAATGTGTCATATTTATTTGTAACGCAATATTTTCATTCTCATCAACAAATATTTATTTCAAGCTGAGAAAATTAAATAGCTTAATTCTATATTTTAAAAAGTATTTTCGATATTTAGTATTATAATAAAATGTTTTCATGTTGTAATGTAACACAAGGTAATTTCAAACAATTTTCTCTTATCCCTCGCTGGATATACCACATCTAATATTAATTTTGACAGCACAGATTTTTAACACAAAGTTGTGCCCCCAACATTTGATGTGAAATGTATTATAATCTGCAGGTCATAAAAAAAGTTTGTCCACCAGTTGGCCAGCACTGATTTAGATGTACTTAATGAGCATCGTGTTCAAGTTCAGCACCTACACCCCTAAATTGAAATCCCTTAACACTTCTAGGGATGAAGTAGTGTCTCTAGGTTGATTTGTGATTGTCTTGGTGGTATTTAAGCCAACATTAAGCAAATAGAAAGAATGCAAGTCTTTAGAACCAATTGGAAAATTTTAGTAAACAAACTGTCTCAGTAAATTGCAATATGGTGTCAACTTTAGATATTAAAGTCATTAAATTCGAATGTCCAATAATAATGATATTGTGTAGGTGTGTATGAGACCATGATGCCTCACTAGACTTTCTTTTTCCAGTCATTCCTTTTTTCATAATCCTAAGTGGAGTGAGATGAATAGGGTGCAGAATGAAGCGGCTAACTTTTATGACTGTGAGCAGTAATCTGGCTGAAGTTAAATTAACGGTTCATCATGAGAAATAATTTAAAACACCACTATTAAATAAATGAGAAAACTAAGAGATATTGTCCTTAACTGTACAAGCAATTAATGCAAAGGTAACAACAGGTTCCTTCAGCTATCATACATTCAAACCTACTTTAAGAGATATTTACTTCTGCCTTCATGTTTTCCTGGGTGGAATACAAAAAAAATAATGTTGATAATCCCAATTTACGCAACACAGTACGTGTTTGTAAGAATTCTTATGAAATGGAATTTCAATTAAGTAATTTCCTCCTTTAAAGTTCCTCAAGAAGGGAAGACATTTTTTTGTTTTTTAGTATTTATTTTCAATGACAAAAAAAAGACTAGAAAACCATTTTTTATGAAAATTATATCATTAACTACTTTCATCAAAATAAAGGAAGTTAAAAAAATTATCTCTCATTATTTGAATTTGAAATAATATCTTTCTTAGAAATAGAGTCAATATATAAAAGTATAAAAAATAGAGTAAAAATAAAATTCAATACAACACCAGTTGAAAATTACATATTTTTTTTACAAAATGTTTCAAATAGACAGAGAGAGCTTATACCTTTTGAAAATAGATAAAGATACCAACATTACCTGAAATTGTAAGTGCAACATACATTATGATACACATTGCCCCATTCTCGAAATTCATTTATTTTACCATATTCTCAATTTTTTTTAGTGTTCTTAATTACCACCCAGACCTAAACCTCAGAAATTCAAACATTAAAGAAGCATTTCTCTGAAGTACGCAAGTAAGCATGTTCCAGATCTATCACAAGTACTTAAAAATATTCATGATATCCATAACCAAGGGCAACAATATTATTTACAATAAATAAAACTGGCACTGAGCATTCTCATTGTTGAGGTTGTAGTGGCAGAGATTAACACAATGAGCATGTACACAACCCAATATTACAGATATTAACTTTCAAATCTGTCAATTGGATCCTATTTCCCAATAATGTTCCTGCCTCTTCAATGTTGATGAGTATATTATTTATTTATTTATTTTATGCCTTTTGGCGAGGTTCAGGCCATGAGGCCTGCTCTTCCACCTAACTGTTGGACTTGGATAAGGGAATTGGGAAGAAGAGATGTTGGTTTGCCGGGGAACTTACGGTACCGAACCGACATTTGTCTGGAATAGGTGAGGGAAACCAAAAAATTCTCACCTAGTTCGGCTGAGCAGGGTTTGAACCCATGCTCTACAGCTCAGCAGGATCAAGGAAGTGAAGATGCTACCATTAGACCACCACTGTCGGTGTCAGTATTTTATGTCCAATAATTTAAAAATACAAATAACTTTAAAAATTACCTTCCCAACCAACAGCTTGCATAGCAGGAATATCCAAACCAGATACAAATTTCTCTTCCCAAACCATCTGTGTGGCTGCAATTGCTTGGGCACCAATAACCAAAGCATCACCTAAAACAATCAAATTTGTAGTATACACAACAGCAAATGGAATACATCAAAACATATCTCATGTAGACCAAATTATTAAACTTCTAGAATTAGCATCATAAGATAATACATAGTACAGAAATGATACCCATTCAGAGGTTCTGATTACTATACTTGATTTGGAAACACTAGTCTAATATAAATACCTTCACATATTATATTTTTAAACATATCTAAAGGTATTTATATAATAAAAATGATATCTAAAAGTATTTATATTGAACTGGTATTTTCAAATCAAGTAAAGTATTTAGAACAAAATAAAGATAGAGATTTTCAATAAATCATGACTAATTTCACTGCAAGTAAAGGAAATAAAAATTTCTATCTTTTATTTTCAAAACCAATATCTTAAGACATAAATTAACAACTTCGTCTTATTTAATAATTCGTCATCTCAAAAATATTTTCTTTCAATGTGATGAGTCCTAACATGCTTTCCTACTATACTTGAAATTTATTGAAAATGGAAAGTGTGAATGAATTTAAAGTTCAATCTTTATGTCACCTGCCAGCATAAGTCAAAAAACCAGTCCGTGAGAGAGTCCAAAACCTAGCTAAGTTTGCAAAAAATTAGTTAATAGAGTATATTCAACACATGAAGAAACACAAAACTTTGTAACACCATAACTCTCTGCAAGACACATTTACTGCACAGAGAACTCATTTCCTGGAGCATGAGAGAAAGAGGAATGTTTTCTAGTATTCTCCACTCAGTTCTCTATGTTGAAGAGTCACTTCTTGACAGCGAGTTGTAAAGAAGGTCCAAACTCTACAACGAAAACGAAGTGTGAATCTGACAGCAGGCCAGCTCTTCCAACTAACCACATGATTTGGGCAAAGGAATTGGGAAGAATAGATATTCTATTGCCCGGGAATTTATGGTACCAACCAGATATTAGTCTGAAGAAGGTGAGGAAAACCTCACCCAATTTGGCCAAGAAAGGGATCGAAACCACACTCGTCCACTGAGCAGTATGTAGGGAGTGAAAAAGCTACCACAATGTCATGGCTATCAATAAAATAAAATGGAAAGTTTTATGAAATGGAAACAAAAAGAGACACCACAATTGTAAACCATTTCATTTACTAGAATGTGCCTTATGATGAAAAGCATGTAGACTATAGAATTTTCATAAGATAAAGCATGTATTGCAGTTACATTGGTACCTAGTCTTGCAAAGAATAATAACAGTTTGAAATCAAATGAATTTTCAGGAATCCACAATAGTGTGATGTTACGACCCACTGAAAATGCTGAACGAGCTGAGAAAGAAGCTTTCTGTATTTATTAGACAGGATACTGATGTACTGAACATTACCAGAAGCAATAAAATTCAGATGATAGGCAACTTCAATGCACTAGTGGGAAGCAAGACTGAAGACATAAAAAGTATTATGGGGAAGCTTGGTGAGTTTTAAGATAGAGAAAATAAAAATAGACAGCCATTTATTGAATTACAGCTCATTTATTCCTTATAAAGATTGCCATTATGTTATATGGTTAACACCCTTTTCAGTCAAATTTATAGCGAATCAAGTAGACCACATTTGCTTCAGTTACAACTGAAGAAAATCTCTAATATATGTTCGTATAAACAAGGAGCTGACAATAATTTCTAACCTTCATATGATCATAGAAGAACTTAAAATAAATATTCCAAAAAGTAACAGGAAAACAAACAAGAAGAAGAACATATTAAACAAATTTAAAGTTAAAAGAAAACCAGGCAGTCACATTATGTGGCATGATCCCCATTTGGGGATTTATTTCTTTCAAGCACATACGACACAGTCTACTTTCAAATTTATTTATTCAGCACCCAACTATCTGAACCCTTGAAAAGAGCTGGGGTTTATCAAAGATATCTTCCATCACTATTGTTCTTGTTGCAATTTTTCAATGATGTTCTTCACTAGGTATTGCATGGGAATGAGAGAGGAATGGCCTGGAGAATGCACAAAACAACAATGATCTGGAACATGTGAACAACATATAATTTCTTTCCCAAGAATATTATCTGCAAAGCAGATTAGAAGACTAAAAGTATGACACTAGTCATGGTACAAATGAATAAACACAAGAACAAGAGTTATGAGTTTAAATGGAGGGTTCTTACAATATTTCCAATTTAAGAAGCACATGAATAGGTTTTTGTACATTAAAATACTACATACCTAAGTACACTTTAGATCCTGCACTGTTGTTTGAAGTCTGTGCACTCCATGCTGAATCATTCATAGGTATGTTCAGATCAGATTCATGCCGCTTGCTTTCTGAATTAGTATCAGAAAGGCCAACGACGACTAATCCCAGGATGACAAATAATATCCCAATCCATTCATGAATTTTTATTTTTCTTCTTAAAAACAATCGTGAGAATAAACCAACAAATATAATAATAGAACCTGCAACCAATAACAATGAATCGAGAGGATTAATGATATTACAGTGTAGATGATTATGTGGGGCGGCCAAAACAAAAAAATATTGGTATTATTGATATATTTCTGAGGATCTAGGTTGGGAAAATGTCTTTGAAATATCAAAAGAAAACAAAGTGATTTACTTCAAAATTACATTAAAATAGTAAAAGAAAATTTAAAGATTAATATTAAAACTTATTACTTCAATATTAATTTTAACAAACAAAATTTTGTTTCTAATTTTTCTTGAAATTAGTTAAAATATTCATTCATAAACAGAAAACTTATGGGAGCTCCAATATGTCAGGGACCCTAAGCAACAGCTTAGTTTGCTTCTGCGGTAATTTAGCACTGCTACTAATAATATTAATGAAGCCAAAACTAATTATAATAATACAATTAAAGGTAATAATGTTAATAAAGAATAATATGGCAATATGTAATATAAAAGATAGTATACACTTGGAATTGAATCTTTGAAGGGTCTTTACCTCTCAGCATTTGGAATGAAGATGCATACGTCATCGTAAGTCCAATGTACATTAGTGATGTAGCACACATATCACATAATGCAGGAGGAAGTAATATTAAAGGATTGAAATTTTGATTTCCTTTTAAAATTTTAATATCTTGAACTGAACCTTCCTAAAAGGAAATGCAAGGGAAATTAACAATACTACCAATGCACATCAAACTTATCAAGCAACAGTATAAGGAAAAGAACCTGTTTTCTAGAATAATACAAATACAAGCTCTTGAATACCACTAAACATAAGATTTCTCCCAAAAACATACAACAAGCTTGCAAAAACGGGTGAATAAATTTCCTGGGAATGTTGTCACTTCCAACAGATACCAAACGATCAGCCCATCTACAACAAATACCATAAGTATCATTCGAAAATTACAATTAATATCTAACGCAGAAATAATACGCACTTCGTCGTTAGAGTGTTAATAGAACCAGTCAACACCAACAAAAAAAACAGAAAGTATTGATACTTCGTTACAGCCATAGTTTTAATAATAAAATCTCAAAGCTGCAACGCAAACTATTGTCATATCCTTTCAAGTTTTGCTCAAACAACGAATCCGAACGAACAAAATTCTATGAGTAAGTGCTGAATAAGTGCTGACTAAGTACGAGGTCCGCACCACACCCCGCGCTTTCATGAGGAGAGGTCAATTAAGTCATGTTGCTTGTGACAGTTTGTTGACTGTTGTTGACCAATAGTCATATGCTTTGAGATTGTGACAGTGACCGAGCACGCCCGAGACCAGATATATGAACGTATATGAATCAACATGAGATTCAGCGGTCCGATGTTCTCGACTTAATCGGCGCGTAACCCGCATGGAGCGCTATGTGAAAACTACTACTGTGCGCTCTATACAGTTCAAGCGATTACTACTTCAACCAGGCGGCAAGAACGCCATGGTTTCAAATTCTTTCTTTCTTGCCGAAGCCATTCGCTCCGCCGCGCAAAGTGGCTGACATGTGATGGAGTAGTTGCCTACCAATCGCTGTAGTTGTCAGCTACTGCGCTGTGCGGTGCGGTGAAAGCGGCACTTTGCAAGCACTTGTAGCCTGCTTGTAGCGCTCGCTCTCTGTTGGCATGTTAGATTAAAATGACCTCTCGGATGTACCGTACGTCCCAATATGGGGAAAGCTGTTTTGAAGATTAGAAGACGCGTTACAGACTAAATGAACATTAACGTTAAACATCATAATAGAGGAGTGAAATCATCACTTTCCACCGGAATTTTTGTTTGCTCGAGGTGAATGAATAAAATCTTTCGATTTTTGTTCAGAAAGGCTTTTTGTTAACAATTACAAAACTTTTTGACTGCATAAGCGCCTGAGGAAAGGTACTACACTCACACGGATAATAAAAAACAATAACCCGGTAATAAGTAGAAAAATCAATTCTAAACAGTGTTATAC
>NNCF01130619.1:225372-275832 GCA_002313205.1 Laupala kohalensis | reverse complement strand
ACAAAAGAACCATAAAAGTTACTATTATTAAAAACTAAAAAGAAACGCCGCCGAGTACCACCCAGATGGAGGATACAAGTTGGAACACGCAGAAACATTTCGGAAAAATAACCTTTTGTCAAAATTTATTTCTAAAAGACAACCCGCGAAAGGAACGGATTTCAAGGAATATTATTTTCCCTGGACGATAATAAAACACATCTTGAGACAGACCGAAGTAGGAGCGTAGCAGGATCTCTCTTGGGACATCGCTCGTCTTGGGTCGCGCAAAATTCGAATAAGGATCAAAAGAGGGTCGCGCCAGACTAACGCGAAAAAGATTTCTAAAGAGAACCATAAAATTCATGTCAGTGAAAACGACGGGAACCGGGAGCAAGTTTGAGCAAGTTTCAGAGGGCTAGCATATGGGAAAAAGGGAGACAACCACTAACATAATAAAATAATAAAATTGAGGATCAAAGACAGGAACCGCCAGTACAGCTGCGCGAAAGACTACGACGTAGGTTATTGTCCCAAATACAAAATGGTGGAACTACAATTCGGCAACACGCAAAATTCAGAAACTACGAAAAAGAAAAGCCACGAATCAGAGAGCAGAAGGGGCGGAGCAATAAGAGTTTAGAAGCAATAAGAAGTTTCGACGAAATACGTTTCAGAAACAACCAATCAAATTTCTAGTGGAGGGAGCAGAAAAAGATAGATATTGGAGAGTAGAAATATTCAGTGGGGGGCGGTCACATGACCAATTTTTTAGATAAAAAGAGTGGATTCGGAGGTTGAGGATGATGATGACGAGGGAGATGATTATGAGAAGGAGGAGAGGAGAGAGGAGAACGTGAGAAGGCCAGTGCGTGATTATCAATTGATCCAGTTACTTTCGGTCAACTGCGAGTGGAAATTCAGAATTTTACATTTTTCAAAAGTTGTTATTTGAATTCCACATTTCAACTTGTTTTATATTACAAGTGTGAACTTTCGATGACAGTCGAGATAAAGTGCGAATTGTGAAAGTTGTCTAGTTCGGGATAAGGAAGAATAGTTCAGCGAGTGCATCAAAATTTCATTAACATTTTGAGACTGACAGTTTGGCTCGGGAACAATATCCAACGAACGCTTGCGAACTTGAATTGCAGGAAAGACTAAATTCAGTTGCCAGCAAAGCAGACTTGACAATATTGCATTTTCAAAATTTTGAATTGTGATCAATAAAAAAGCAGTGAAAGGTAGTGTTCAGAACAGGTTCGTAATCAGTAAAAACAGCGACCAGGTAACTAGTTGTCTCCAGCGAGAAGGAAAGCAGTAAAATTCAGGATTAAATTGTCTGCATTAGAATCATTTATGTACAATTGTAAGCCGAGACAAGGCAGCGTTATTGCGAAGCAAATACCGTGAATACTGGATTTTCAGCCAGAAGGCATGTTGTTCGTATAGACACAAGTGACCACGAAGTCAGAATTAAATGTCGCAATAAACAAGTCATTAAAAAAGAATGCAGAGTGATTAGCGGAACGTAGTGCGATCCTGAGACAATTCGCGAGAGTGGAGCCAGCCGACGACAGTGCGTTGGACAAATCAAAACGGTCGAACAGTTACCAAGCTAGCATCGAAGTGGTGTCCTAATCATCAAAGTAAGAAGTACTGTAAATTTGGTCAACATCAAGGAAAACATCAGCAAATTCATAAGAGTGTAATATGTGTTATAATTTTAATAAGGCCTAATAAATTGTAATGAGAGGTAATTAGGCCCAGTGTCAAGTGTGGTATATGTGCGTAAACATTGTTAAGGTCAATGACCATCTACGCTCAGTGGCAGAAATAATGGTAAGTACCATTTCACAATTTAACGGAGAACTTTCTCTGCGCAGTAGGCGTCATAATGTCTAGTGATCTTGTAACTCATGTGTAATTAACCCGTGCTTAATGAACATTTCTTTGTGTAAGCAAATCAAATCAATAGTCGCTAATACATAATAAAAACATATGTCGTTTGAACACCATATTGTTTTGTTTTTAATTGCAAGGCGTTCCCGTAGAAGCCAGAATTCAGTTCCCACCCTTTTGTAATTAAATATTTTTCTTCCAAATTATGAGACACATTTTATCCAATTATTACCAATTAATTGTGTATAACAATCAAAGATTACCCAGAAGTTTCAATGATATCCGATCTAGGGACCATACTGAGTTATTTATCTGTTAAATATTTCAAGAAAATTTGTTTATAACAAATTACAATTGTTCATAACTATTTATTAATAGGTAATAACAATTGTAATATCACCTAGAACTCTCAATGGCACCCGTCCAGGTGACCGTAATGACAAATTTATTTTTATTTTATTAAATAAAATTGTTATAATTTATAAAATTGTTTATAACAATTACAGTGAAGTCTCTCTCTCTCTCTCTATATATATATATAGTAACGGAAAATTTAGTAGAAGTCCTAAGCTTCACGTTGGAGCGACATTTGTGACAGGAAATTTACAAGGGATCTTGAAATATAGTGAATCACACTATCACTTACCTAGCTCACTCGGCCAACTCAACTGAAAATTTCATATGCCCTTAAATACAATAAAGAAAGAAAGAAAGGTGGGGGTTCGGCCCATTTTACTATTGGGAAACATACCTAAACCCTTCTTAAAGGAAACTACACTTGTAAAATCTTGTTTAATTATTTATTGACATGTAAATTTCACTTCATAATACCCTCGGAACATTCCCCTCAAAATACAAAACTGATACACTCTCCATTTCAAAATATCCTCAAAAATACACAATCTTAATAGCTACACAAAAAACACGTATATCTGCTCCATTTATCATTTAAGGCAGAGAAAGCCAGCTTACGGACTGATTCAATTAGTGATCATCTTTTAAAGTCTTTTAGTTTATGAATATAATTAACCTTTATATTTTAACATTAACAGTAATAACAAATATCTCCACCACAAAAGTCTTTGGCGATTTTACGCGCTCTTCAACATGATTCACTGGTATTTTATTGTCTCCAGCTATGCACCGTACTCGACGCTTCATGCAGTTACCTTTGTCATTGAAAGCGTGACCTCCAACTACAAAACACCGTGGATTCGCACGTTTATTGACGCGCCGTTGCCTTCCGCATATACATCTTATTCCGCATTGTTATCGCAGCTGCTTCGCCCGACAAGTGGATCTCCGTGTAAAATGTGAGGCGTGGTAAACACCATCACCAGCACAACTTGACAAGTCTGTTACGGCTTAATGGCACTCGTACTGTTCAGAGCCATTGACCGCTAAGTCAAATATTTCATCACTGACGAAACGAATGTTTTTAAGCGAGGTATATGCTACTGGCACCGAACTAATTAAAACTTCAGAAAGATTGCATTGAACTCAAGTTTAAATGGTTCGTTGCACGCCGGCTAACAGAATACTCGTAATGATCAGACTGATGCGGCTTATTCAAATGAAAATAATGTCACAAATGATCACTAGAATCTTGTCTAGTATCATCTAGTTGTACTCTGACGTAATCAGTCACATATAATAATAACGAGACAAGTAAAACAATTACTAAGTCTCTGAGTTTATCATGATAAGAACGGATATTGTCTGATGTAATACTCAATGATATCTCTGATAAGTAAGTCTGATATGCTATGAATGAAGTAATTAATTAATCGAGTGATGAAGTATTCGAGTAATAAAGAATTCGAGTAATGAAGTATTATTGAATCTTTGCAGCTCCTTGTTTAAATAGCTATATTCCTTCTCCCTGGTCAAAATTGAAGGAAGGAACTCCGCCTCCTGTGACGCTAGTGAGTCCTTCCAGCCAATAACTTGCCAATCTCATCACATGACTCGCCTCTGATTGGCTTGATATGACATGACGTATTTTCATCTAGGACCAATAACGATGTTTGTTGACACTAATACTACTCTGCTCCGAACATTGGTATTTTTCCATCTAAGTCCCCTCCGTGACTCTCCACAGATCCGCAACCCATATTTTTCCACAAAGCAATATTTCATTTTGAAAAGAACATTTCATCCCCCTACGTTCTAACAATAACACTTTATTTTATCGTGTCTGTCCCATGTTACTCGCTCCTCCTTTCACTCCGAACCCCAAAACGTCTCGTGCGCCGTCGTTCCCCACTCCATTTTTCTGCTCAGTGTCACTCATCTTTAATTGTTTAAATAGGTACCATGCGGCTCGATTGCCATCCCTCGATCGTTCTCATTTCTTTGCTTTTAAGTTTCAGACCTTCTACCTCGACATTCGTCAGCTCTGCTAAAGGGAATCTCCTTCTGGCGAAAGGTTCTCCCCACAGACCTTCATTCTTTTCGTGGACAAATCTCCACATCTTTTTCATACGATTCTACACATATCCAATTTATCAGTCACCGAGACTAACCGAAACCTTCCTCCCGACTTTCTAAAATGCACTATACCACCTGCCCCTTCCATTTACATTCTGACAGCGTGTATGGTCAACTATTTTTGACAGCTACTTATTTTTCTTTTCTAATGCTTCAGCACCCGCAAAAATAACTACGCAGTATGTCGGGACAACGGTGAGTTTATTGGCCACTTCATCGGCACCCTAACACGCGCCCCAGTGGAAATCGTCCCCTCACTCCACTCTCTTTGTGTGTCAACGCAGTCCTTTCATTTCGACCCTTCCTCGACCACGCTCGCTCGGGCAAAACTACGAACTTCTCACTTATTAAATATTGTCAATACTTTTCGTACATATTTATAATAAATGTAATAAACTAATTATTTATAACTATATATACGAGGGGGACCCAAAAAACCGGACTTTTGTTATAAAAGATGTATTTATCAACTGTTTTACAAAATTCCTTCAGTCACCTTCAATGTACTCTCCATTAGATGCGATGTACTTATGAAATTTTTTTCCACTGTTTGAAGCACCTCTGAAACTCTTCAGCTTTGATATCGTCCAGTGCCCTTTGCGAAGCAGTTTGTACCACCTCCACATCATCAAATCGCTTCCCTTTTAGAGTTTTCTTCATTCTCGGGAACAAAAAAAGGTCGCACGGGGCTAGTTCTGGGAAATACGTAGGGTGGGGAACGACAGACCACCCCTGAGAGGCCAAATAGCGGTTCACGGTAAGGCTGTGTGTGCGGGGGCGTTGCCGTGATGAAGGCACCAGTCACCTGATCGCCAAAGTTCCGGGCGTTCCCTCCGCACATCCTCTCCCAAACGTCTTAAAACATCCAAATAAAAGTGCTGGTTAACAGTTTGGCCAGGGGGAACAAATTCCCCATGCACAATTCCACGGACATCAAAAAATACAATGATAATCATCTTCACATTCGACCTCACTTGTCTTGCCTTTTTCTGGTCTGGGGGAGTTGGAAGTCTCCCACTGGCTTCACGCTTGCTTGGTTTCTGGGTCATACCTGTAACATCAACTCTCATCACCTGTAATGACTGGTCAAAAAATTTGGATCACTTTCAATCACTTTTTTCAATTCCTGACTGAAATTTAATCGAATGTATTTTGATTTTGTTTGAGAAGACGAGGAACAAATTTAGCGGCAACACGTCTCATTTGCAAGACCTCAGTCAAAATCCGCTGGCACGAGCTCCAACTCACGCCTGTCTCTTCTGAAATTTCGTCAATCGTAAAACGACGATCCTCGTTGATTTTTTGGCGGATTTTTTAAATGTTTTAATCGCTTCGAGATGTTGAAGGGAAATATGAGCATGGTCTTCAACGCTCATCTCACCACGTTTAAAGCGCCCAAACCACTCGAAAACGTGTGTGCGGCTCGTAGCATTCTCCTTGAAAGCCTGTTGAAGCATTCGGTAAGCTTCTGTTGCCGATGTTTCAATCAGGAACAAAATTTCAAACACGCTCTTTGTTCTTTTAAATCTGCCATAATGACTTCGCAGGCAGAACACAACAACAATAAGAGAAACAAAACACTGCGATCAAACGTTAACCTAGAAACTGACGCCGTCTGGTCAGTTGTTTCGTGAAGGTCACTAGTAACTCTATCTAGCAGGAGAGCTCTCTATTACGTCTACGAATAGCAACGAATTTTCAGTAAGATTTTTTGGGTCCCCCCTCGTACATATAAAAGTTTGCAATTTTTCTGCAAGAAAAATCGTATGTCATTTGCTTTATGGTAAATATCTCGACAAGCGAAACAAACAATCAAACGATCAAACTTTGGGGGGCACAACGTTCTGTAGTATATGTTGTCAGAATTAATGTTTGACGTGGTATGTTCATTGAGAGAAAATATAAAATTATGTTTGAAATTATCCCGTGTTAAATCACAGAATAAAACATTTTATTATAATTCTAAATATTAAAAATACTAGTGTCACGTTCGGTAGCGCCGATCGCCCGCTTGTGGCGTCTCAGTGCTTCTTTACTTCCGAACGGTGTGTAAGGGTAGATCTCAGAGTAAGATTTTAGAGTGACTCGCTTGGCGGAGAGGGTTTTGAAAAGGATTCCCTGTTCATGTCCTGGTACTTGGTTATTAAAACATACATGAAATATAAAAAGTTTTAATAACTGGATTCGTAAGTAGCTCGAAGGAGCTCATAGTTAAACAATTACTGCGATGCCCTCATGGGCAAGTGATTAAACATTTGCGTTAATTCCCCAATATGGGTGAATACTCGACGTTTCTGAAATAATTAGCCTGAAGGGCTTAAGAAAACTGGAGCCTTAAGCAGCGGCAAGGTCCGTGAAAATGTCCCACTGTCTCATACAGTTAGAAGCGTCGTCAGAAAGAGCAGCAACGACATATTGAAGAGCCACGATGTCGAACACAGCTGTCCTGGTTCACACGTCCGGGCTCCGGCGGTCCGAGATCGGCGTATTCTTCTCCTACAACCACTCGACTTCACTGCGAGGAGACAGCTAGATAGATCATCTTGTGGCGACCGGACACTACTTTTAATCGGTTCGCGGGGGGTGCCGGGGGGATGAGCGTGTGCAGCGAAGGCGCAAAATACGCCTTCTTTTGGATGGGAGTAGTTCATAGTCATAAGAATATGCCAGGGAGGTTGCTATGGCGGGGGAAGGCCTACGGAGAGGGAGGATTTGCGCACGGCACCACCGTGGTTGATGGAAAGGGTAGGGTGTCGCCCTTGAGTTTTAGATGCGTCTGGTGGTTAGGTGGGGGGTTTCGCCGTGGAGGGACTGGCTGTGAGGGTGCGTGTCATCCCGTCTTGACTCGTCATGCTTCTGTGTGTCATCCTTTCTGACTAAGTTGAAAACAAGCTTTTGTCCCGAGAGACGCCGGCACCGGAAGCTCTTATCTGTTGTTATTGACGGACTCCGTTTCTCAATTGTCGGAGGAAAGCTTGAGTGGGAAATTTCGGTTGAATTACGAATGAAAAAAATATTTGTACTTACATATTTTTATTGTAGTTCATGATGATGTTGGAAAAGTAGTCGTCGTCTTCAAAAACAATGTACACAACCCGAGAGCAGGGTAATTTTTGTTTGTACAGCTTCGCAGCATGCAGAACGACTTATCAGTGTGCTCCTTGATACAGCGGATTATATAGGCCGAAGTCGACCCCCCTGGAGGACGTCGTTACAAACAGGAAAAAACATTTTTCCGTCAAGAATCGCGAATATTTGCTCTGTGGTGATGTAGTTTCCGATGAGAAGTCTAATTTTTCGCAAACTACCGCTCTGCGATGATGCGGTTCCTTGCGCAGGAAGTCTCATTAGTCGCAAACTTCCTCACTGTGGTGCTGTGATCTATCCTGGAGGAAATCGTTACGATCAGGACAAAAACTGTGGTTTTCCTGTAGCGATACGTTTTTCATGTTTTCTACTACTTAAAGGCGGCAATGCCATGCTGAAAAACACAGTAGTGGTTTGCAGCATGGACCAAGACGTACTGTAATATATTTAAAAGGGTGCCCTGGTAATCTAGACCCCACGATGGGAACAAATGTTGCTACTCGAGACGGCAGAATCTGCATACTCTCTGTTCTGTGTCAAGTCCCTTTGGGTTGATCCGAATGGCTCCTCGCCTCCTTACTTTCCCCTCTTTAGAGTGCGCTTTGCGATTCTTAGTTCCGCCACGAGATGACCCAAGAAGCGCTCCCTCGGATTCCCACTGAGCCTTCACCCTCGCCTTCGCTTAGTTCTTTTCAAATCTATCTCTGGATAATTTTAACACTAGATTTATATTATGTCTACCCATCCTTTATGTTTCGGTGCCGCGCGAACTTTCCATCAAGCAGGTAAATTTGAAACACATCAAGCATATTGTGTCAAAGGTTTACCGACGCGGGTGATCTTACCAGAGAAAGAAGACGCACTCATGATGTTTAGAAACTTTGAACGACAGCAACGTACCCCTTTAGTCGTCTACGTCGATTTCGATGCGTTCACAGAACGTATAGACTCTAGTCAACCCCCAATCGATGCACCATATTCCGAGGTTTATCAACTCCATACTCCTTTTCCAGCAGCTTTAAACATTTTCCGTTTCGAAGCGTCGCGCAACCGCTATACTTATTTCCATGGACACGATGCAGCGAACGAGTTGTTCAAAGCATTGAGTAGTGTTGCTTGGGACTACGCAAACTGTATCGACCACCCCGTTCCACTCGTCATGCGACCTGAAGATGACAACAATTTACGTAGCGCGACATCGTGTTATATTTGCGGGAAGTTTTTTTCGCAAGCAAATCGCGTGTGTGATCACGACCATATGATAGAAATGTATCGTGGTACCGCGCACAATGCATGCAATATAAACTATCAAATTTCACTTCATATTCCCATACTGATTCACCTCTTACGATTCACAAATTCGGCCTCTTACGATTCACATTTCATACTTCGCACGATAGGAAAAGATCCTGATGCAAAAGAATTATCGTTCCCCATAATCACAAGCGTTTTATCCCCATCGACTTATGTAACGTCATGCACTGTACGTGCGGCTGAAGCTAATTATACTGAACTAGGCAGTGCCCACGAAGGGGGAGTGAATGAACTATTCTTGAGTGCGGGGAACCAGGAAAATTTTGAATGCGCCATTGTGAGAGACGAAGGGTTCGAAGAATGTAGAAAGTTGTACAGTGTAAGACCGCTGACCTCTCCACGCATGAGAGCCGGAAGCCGGGCAGCGAGGGTGGTGATAACGGAACCGCGTCCCCTTTTGTAACTGATAAAAGGACACAGAAAACAGCGGTGAACGCATTCTCACGGATGCGACAAGCGATGTAAGAAGGAGATACAAAAACGTCACGTGTCAGCGGAAGTGTCTTTCCGCAGACTTTGAGATAGTTAACTCTAGAAAGTGTGTCTTCCACGAAGACTCGAGATAGTTAACTATTTATTAATGTATAAACATTTGTATATGTTTTTAAATTGTTATTTTGTTTATTTTTAAGTAAAGAGAATTTATTCTTAAAATCAGATTTTATTTCCTCAAAGCAGATGAGGTGGTGGCGGCGAAAAAATTAAAACCAGGTAGAGACGTTACAGCTTACGTGTTGGGAAAGTAGAGCTTCCTTTTCTAGACACCTTTAAATTTATGTCCAGCTCCCTCGATGCTTTGGCGCGCAGTCTCCTCCTATAGATTTGAGAAGTGTTTGAGCAAATTTTCCCGATGACGTCCAGTTTGCATTAGCATGAATAAGCGTGTTTTCCTTACGACTGTGTCAACTCGGAATCCAAACTTGAAGAAAACGCGTTGCCACCCAAAGAGGTGTTTTTTATTTATTTGCATTGTTTGAAGCACTGAGTCGGCACCTAGAGCATAACACAACGCAACGCTATGCAGCAGCGCGTTGCCGTCCTGCGCCATGCACTCAGGACCTTGCCATCGCCTTCTGAAAATCTTCCTCCTATCAATCTCATCATCTGTTTCAGTGTGCAATATGCCTAAGGGTAAAGGAGCACCCTATAATCACTCCTTGCAAACATTTGTTTTGCAAGGACTATTTGACGCTGTGGCTGCTCCAGCACAACGCCACCTGCCCACTATGTCGGAGTTTACTCCGACACCATACGGAGAGCAGATGGGCCGATTTAATCAATCATCAGCTCAATGAGGTACATGATGTGGATGTAGCACTCGATAGATGTAAAGAGTTTTTAAAACACTAGTAAATATTAGTTTCATTTATCATGTGCAACATGAAGAAGAGTTCATGATGTGGTACATATATTATTATTTTTATTAGACCATCTGTTCTCTCTGTAGTATTGGAAATGTATGTACAAAAAAGTAATTATTAGTCGTATATTATGTGTAAATACTTTTTTAAAAGAAATATATGTGTGAATGTTTTTTACAGAATATATATGCGTGTAATGTTATTTAGTAAATGTTTTTTGTTTGTAAATATTTTAGTAAATGTTTTCGCAAAAACATATAGTCACGAAAGTTTTATTTCGTTAATTTAAATTAAAAGTGTGTCGTTAGAAAGTCGAGAAACAATTTAAAAACGTCATTAAAATGTGGATGGCGGGGCATCGGAACAGCACGAGCTCCACACAAACAAAGAGTGTGGTCGCCTCCTCTGAAAAGGGAACGGACTACGTTTTTCATAAGGCTGTGAATAACAATAAAAATCTATTTTGTAGGAGACGGTTACACTCAGTAGTCCGCGTTGAACCCGCAAATAACAAATGTAATTGGATAGAGGGTAAAATTAACCAGAGGCCAATTTGTAAGGAGTTAACAGAGGGCGTGGGTGAAGAGACGTTGAGATTCAAGGGAGCGGTTTCTGGGACATCTCATGACAGAACCCAGAGCTGCAAAACAAAACCATAAAAGTGGGAGTCAAAAAGGTTAAAGACCCAGTAGAACAAAGCGAGACGGTGGGACAAACAACCAGGGGGCGAGACGTTTCGGACGACGCAGTAAGTTTAACAATAGAGGGCACAGCCGGAACGTGAGAGTAAGTAGGGACTTGAGTGCAAGTTCGAACTCGAAAAACTAGGACTTCTTTTAGCGGGTGGCTAACTGTCACTCGACAATAGAAGATGCCGCGTGAGAACCAGGGACAATAGACAACACGAGACGCCCTCTCGAGGCGCGAGGGTCCCTCAAGGAGAGGGGGTCACGTGATCTCGGCGTAGCGTCTAGGGAAAGCGACGAACGCTCTTGTTAAACATGACTGTGATTCGTAGAGAACGCAATATACGTCACTATCTTTCAGCCAATTGAAGTAGCTCCACGTGGAGTACGTAGAACAAAGTGTTTCGCTCATGAAATCACGTGGCATGGAGATGGGCGTAAACATCAATTCGAAATTCTGGAGAGAAGAGAGTTGTTATAAAACCAGGTGCGCGGAAGCGCAAAAAACATTGAGAGTCAGATTCTTACTAGCATCATCATTTTCAGAGTTCTTTCAGAGATCATTCTTAACTACTGACTGAGTGTTCAGATAGTTACTTTCTTAGTTCGAGATTACCATTCAGAAATGTATTTACTTAGTGTGCCAGATCTTACAGCTAAGTGAGCTAGCACTTCGGTTTATAATATTTACGAGTGCAATCTTCTTCCAAACATGTGTTTAGTGATTAAACTTCTTTGTTCGGAATCTATAAACTATAGATTTTGCCATTTTTACGTTTAATAACGAGCAATTTAGCATCGCGTCAGATGACTAGCGAGTTTTGATATTCACCATTTATAACGTCTTGGAAAAGTATCTCGCGATAAGTTCGATTCGCGATCCGGAAGCTGGAGAATCGGAAGTTACGACCATGAACAGTAATTAGACCACGGGACTTTAGCGAGGTGACTGATGGCGTCCGTGAATAGGGTTACGAGAGGCGGCAGGTTCCATTCAGCTGGCAGGCGAATCAGTGGCAGCGACAATAGGTTGCTCAAAGGTCATCGAACCCGACTTCCGCCTGAGGCTACCACACAATTTGGTACAAGGCAGCTCAACCTTTTTAATCCATGTCTGTAATTAAGGTATTTCCATATTGCTGGCGGCGTACAGTTGTTAGGTAGATACGAGCAGTGCGTCTTTGGACGAGAATAACCGTGTTGCTTCATTTCGCCGAAATTTTAAAGGAAAGGCAGTAATGTCTCCTCATTCAGCAGTTTACTTCGTTTACTTAATAATTAATGTTTAACGTAACTATAGGAGGAAAATGATGTGTTGTGTACTTGTCATTGAACCCACATCACTGTGAAAAACTTGTAACATAAAGCGTGTGAATTTTGGGGGATTAATAAGGGGAATGTGTGTGCACGTCTAAATTGTCATGATAGTTTTAGTTATGTAGTAGTTAGATGATTAAAAGCCAGTTTTATTTTGACGCTGCGCGTATTTTAATACCAAATGTGTGTTTTTTCTTTTAATAAACGGGCACGAACCCCGCCCGTCTTTAAATTCATTCATTAACAGTTAGTTATTAATTAATGTTGGTAGTATTACCCACTACCCTACTAATGGTTATCATACCATTGACACTCCAACGTGGGGCCTGAGTTATTTAGCAAGACTGCATGTGATCTTTAAAATCAATAAGTGGATCTTCATTTATATATTAAGTTGGGTATAATAATTTGTGATAAGGGTTATTCACTACCCTATTGTTTGGTTATCTTACAATAGATATCTTTTGTGATATTTTTTTAAACTTTTCAGTACATTACCTAGCATTACCACCTGAGTAGGGCATTTTTTCCTATATCATACAAAAATCCTATTACAATGTTGTTCTAGCGTAGTATAGATTTATTTCTTTATTCAATGTAACATCTCTTCATGCATGGCATGACGCGTGCAGAGAATAAAGAAAAATGGCCGGGTATTGGATGGGGGTATTGCAGCATAGGATGGTTGTATTGCGCAATGGGATGGTAGGAGGAGTGGGGGCTAGTACGTGGAGAACATGTCTCTACTTATTTGTGTCACGTGACCAGTTTTCATCCAACACCCATTTCTCTCACAACACTTCTGGTGGAGCGCTGTGGGTCACCGGTCGTTATCTCTGCAACAAGGTCTAACGCGCGTGCATAAAGTGAGTGCACATCAAGAACACATATGCCCCACCATCCTTTTTTATTTTTTTCAAAAAAACAACATTTTTTAAAAAAAAGTAAAATTTTAACAATTGTGGGAAGGGTTAGGGTTGCGGGCCAGTGGTGAGGGGTAGAGGGGCAGGGCATGATACCACCCGCCTTGGGCATGCTCCAACCTGTTCACCCACTCACTTCTGTGTTTTCAAGATAAGTTTTTTGAAATAAAACTTGAACAATTTTGGGAGAGGGGGTGGGGCAGGTAGTCATCCTACCCGCCTTGGGCATGCTACAACCTGTTTCTTCAAGCATCACACGTGATCAATAAGGGGTGAGTTCGAAGCACGCGTTCTCTGTCCCCCCCACCGGCAGAGGTGGTCAAGTCTAGGTGAGTTCGAAACGCCATCTGTGTTATCTGACCACAATCTTATCTGACTACAACTTCCGGTGATAAGCTTATCTGTGAGTTGGAACTGCCAGACGTCACCTACTATTGTGCTACTGAACTTTGGGACAAGACCACGAAGGATATTGGCGCAACTGACTTTTGGAAACTAGAGTATCTATTAGTAGAGTGACGCCTATAAGTCTGCTGACCAGTTGGCACTTCTCATTGGTGCCGCCATTTTGTGCCTTTCGTCCTGCATAACTTTCAAAGTTCAGGTTCTAGAGGCAACGCCACCTTGACTACAGATCCTTACTCCTTGTGTATAGTCTCACAACGAGTTAAGACTACGTGCATCGCAACAGCATTGAAAATATGACAAATTTTGTTTGCCATTCAGCAGACGTAGAATATGTCGCTAATAATATAACCACAGTGAAAAAGAATTATTCTAACATACTTCTAAATACGAACATATTATTTAGATAAAACTATATTGTTTTGAACCAAGTACTCGTATTATATTTTAACGTAAAGACTGTTTATCTTTTTTGTAATACCTAATAATTGTTTTCTAGTTCATTTATTTAAAAATTAATAGTACTAAATTCTTAAACTGTATATAATTTATTAGTAGTATCTATTCTTTTATCGATAAGTTGTAAATTAGAAAAAATGTCCTTATTGTAGTTTTTTAGGTGTCAAATGTGACAAATAGGAATGATATTTGTGAATGTGACGTTCCTTGTTTATCAACACAAGATAATACGTGGATTATATTTACCAACCCAGTTTTTCAACTACCCCTTACGAGAAATCTCCGTATCATTTCGCAATTGGAGCATTTGGCATTATAATGGTACTTTTCATTATGAATGATTTAAATACCAAATTATATTTAATGTATTTGTACAATCAATTAACAAGTGAATTATTATTGCTGATGTAATGTGCTGGATTATTAATTAGTGTTTAATACATATTGTAAATTGATTTCCATATAAATTATTCATATGATTGTTAACTTTCGTCCATAATTATTATTATTATTATTATTATTATCATAATTTTTCTAAATATCATAATTAAATCGCAACTGCATAAACAAGCGTACTCTCAATGGAATGTTTTATATTGTTTTACATTCGACCTTTCTGGTCACCTTGTATCCATTGCTAGTGCAAAACAAGGTCCTCGTCTACTATGTTATCTAGACACAGCGCAATTTTTCTGCCGTTATGTCATGTCCCGTCCCTGCATCTGGGAGGCATGCGCAGATCTTCTATCTTGTACTACGGCGTATTTCAGTGATCTTATGTATTTTGAATATATTATATTCCAAATAGATTTTATACTTCTTTTTTGTTTCAAGTAAAGTCTATCCCTGTTGTAAATTTATTACATCATTTTTTAGATATTCTTTCAGGTTTTCAGCTCTTTGTATACCATACAATGGGCATTCCCGCAATATATGTTCAGATGTTTATGTACCTAGGAGACATTGACACACATTATTTGGTGGCTTTCCAAACCTTTTCAAATAACTCATGAAATCCCCATGTCCTGTCAAGTGTACTGTCAGTGTTTCTGCAACTCAAACCATTTTCTATTCCTGTGTGCGTAAGCCACCTCGGGGATATATTTATAAGATAACCTTCCCTTTGTACTCGTCTCCCATCTTGCTTTCCATCCAGCATATAAAGTTTCCAGTATTAACTTTTCTGCTTTTTTGTCCTGTTTTGACTAAAACTCCATTTAGCAGTATTTCACCTTTTTCTTCAATATGTGCCCATACTTTAAATTTTCTACACATAAATCCACTGGAATTATTCCTCTTAGTACATTTAATGCCTCGGTGAGTACCGTGTAATCGCAGCCTGATATCTTTTGTAAACAATGTCCCTTAATAGCCCATAAGATATTCTTATTACTCTTTCCGCTCATACTAGATTCCCATAAGGTAGTATTGGTCTTTTGCCACCTATATATAATTTTCCCAGATTATTTCGCTATATATCAAAATGCAGTAATCCAAACCGAAGCACACTATACAATATCTTATGGACTCGTGTTCGCACATACGCTGTGTATTCCATAAATTGCATTTGTTGATCAATTATTATTCCCAAATATCTGTGTTTTGTTACAATCTATATCTTCTTTTGATTTATCTTCATAAAATCTCGTCTGTTTGGCTTTGCATGATGAAACCACTGTATCCTTGTTTAATTTTCAGAGATCGTTAATCTTTTAGCCACACATTCCTTTACACAAATTTTATATTGTGCTTGCATGAAAATTAGTCATTATAATTTGTTCGGCGCGGTTACATTACAGCGTTGCGCCGCAGGGTGAACGAGTTTTTAGGCACAAAATGGTGATCGGCGTAACTCTACTTATAGGTTATTGGAAACTACTGGATCGCGACCTAGGAGTGAAAACATTACATTCTATGACGAACCAGCAATGTTTATGGATAACTATTGGAACTTGAGATCGTCAATAAATAGTTCTTTTAGTGTTTTCAAATAAGACAATAATAAATTTATTATCATGTACACAACATTTTTCTTTCTGAATTCTTCTTGTTTCACACCTTCATATTCTTCGTATTGATTTTTTTACACCAGCATTCCCCTCAACATTTTTCCATTCTATTTTGGGACTTCTCGCGATTCCCAACATTTTCGTTTTTCCCCTTCAATACGTCTGCCATAGTTTGATTTGACTCCTTTCGTCGTCAGCCCTCAAAGCAGTCGTTACAGTCGTTGTGGTAGCTCCTTTTTCCGTATCGACCTTTCCTGACTTGCATTGAATAACTTCATCAATATTTCTTCGCATTGTTTGATTCATGGTAGAGTCCCTAGGGAAACGTCCACACTACTTACAGAGCAAACATAAATTATTTTCTTCTTTTAAAAAGATTGTTCATGACCTATAATGAACTGAAATATTTATTGCTTCTGGAATTGGTGTATCATTAAGAATAACATACACGAATCACGTGAAAGATTAGCCCCATCCTGGCCCGGGTTTTTCTCCGTTTTTCCTTCGGGTAGAGGCGGATTTCTTATACAGGTTCTCTAGGCTTTGTCTAGGGGCGTGTTTATTGTAACAATAAATTGTGAATTTAGTGTTTTTTCAACTCTTATGATTTTTAAACACTATACTCAGAATAATCTCTAGTTCGATAATAACTTGTACATGTAAATTTACAAACATATTTGCGTTAAATTACAAACATATTGACATTATATATGTATTATAACTCGCAGCTAACTTTTTATCTTATCTAGGAACTTTTGCTGAAATTTTTGAATCCGCCTGTGCCTTAGGGCCCTTGATCGGAATTGATGGGATGGTCCCTTGCTTGCTTCCGGAGAGTAAATTAGTTTATTGTCCTCTACATGGTCATATGCAGTTTGTACTGTTTTTTTACAATAAATTTATTTATTATTATTATTTATAACAAGAACCAAATCTTCTGATAGACCCAAACCAATTTCCTTAATAGGACTCACGACCTTAACGAATCTGCTTATAATATTTACCTGGCAGTCATTTTCAATCGTAGGACACACATGATACATAAATGATTTCTTCGCCTCTGTTCCATTTCTTTATATTCTCACCTTTATGTCATTGATATTTAAAAATTCTTTACTCATCAGTTTCTCTACATGACCATTCCTTCACATAAACAAACACTATCTTGAAGCGTAGGTTACTGTGTCCGCCGTGGCGACGTCCGCAACAGTCCTCACACAGTGGCCCACCGTGATCTCTTCATATCCCACGAGAATAGCACGGTTTTTACTTAGACGTTGGGCGACGTCTCCCCCTGTGCATGTTGAAAATATACTTTACTTTTTCCAGATAAATTAAAGCTTCTTCATGCACTAAATACAAAAGGTTCAATAAAGTATTCTAGAATCAGTTTATTTCGTCGCCTTCACACGTACAAAAATACGACTGCATCCGTTCGCAACATAAAATAGCTTCCACTAATTACATCACTTCGTAAGCACTCTCCAGACACGTTTGACCACACTTCAAAGCAACTATTGAGCTGCAGGGATATTGTTAATGTGGCGTCATTGATACATTTATTACTACGTAGCGCTGCCATGTTAGTTGGATAATTGAACTTGGAAAATATCCTACAAAGTAGGGACAGGCGTTCGTGACTATTGTTTGAAAAATTATCAAAGGCATTATTAAATGAACTGGAAATTTATTTTAGTTATAGTAATTGTTTCAATAATCGTATTCCAAATTTACAATGGAATTGTCACGGCGCGGTCCGTCTCTAGTTAAATACTGAGGTGGTGTTCATCCCCGCTGATGGGAAGGATAGCTCAGTTTTAGATTTAAAGTAACTCGCTTGGCGTTGCTCTGTCATAGGTCTTGGTGAAAGGTTGAAATAATAACTCATGCACAAATATTAATAGAATTTACTGAATGATAAAGCCCTAAGTGGGCATGAAAACAATCAATTGCATTGCTGTACTCCAATACAGCGTGAATTACTACGTTCTAACATAGCTTGCCGTAAGGGCTGCTTGTGTCGAGATCCGACAATGTTCCAAGTTCATACCATCGGAGAGTTCATCCGGCCCGAAGTTGATCCTCACCGTAGCGGCCACGGTGACAGGTTCACTAGTCAGCAAAAGGGCCTCGAGCTCTGTCGAGGACCGTGGCGTGATGAGAAGGCGGCGCAGACGAAGTCGGAGTCGAAGTAGGACGAGTAATGCGCCGCCTTTGTCTTAAGTAAGTTCTGGGGGGGGGGTGCTCGGGGGATGAAGAACCCTCTGGCCAACACCCTGCTGGGGTGGTGGTAATGTGTATTCGTAAGAAAACAGTATTGTGTCGAGATGGAGGGGATTTTCCGTAGAGATGGAAAAGTTGCACACGGCCCGTCGAAGGACCAGTGGGAAGGATAGGGCGTTGTCCATAAGTTTAGATGCATTTAGAAAGAAAGAGGGAGGAACGTCATATGGGGGGGTGCCATGGTGCGACTGCATCGCATGGTCACGTTTCTATGTGTCATCTCATGGAAAATTACAGCGTCTTTCCCACAGACCGAAACGGAAGTGGTTCCTATCTCTCGCGGCTTGGCACCGCGTCGTCGGAGAGGCCCTGCTTGGGGGAGCAAGTAACACCCTGAATGTATCAAGACGAATGTATGTAACTATCAGCCCTTCCCATTAGCAATCGGAGATGGTCAAGAAATCCTGGGAGACTCCCACGCTACGAGACGAAGGGTTCTGTGAGGGAAGCATCATGTCGCATCGTGACATAACCCCCCCTCGAAAGCCGGCCGGTCCCACGGCCGGTCAATGAACCGAGGACTTATGGAACATGTGGACCCCGACGTACAAAGAGAAGCGCGTAGCGCATTAAAAACTAAGCTGAAAGCAAAACAAAAACCAAACAATAATAAACATACACATGCAACGAGGTGAAAACCCTCAAAAAAGAAAACATTAGTACAAAAAAGAAAGTACTGAATATATAGTAATGAAATACTAAAATAGTAAATGTTGGATACATAGTGTGGCGTGTGGTAACAAACAGCACAGAAACAATACATAAAAGATGGGCACAAGCAAAAGTTACAAAACAAAAAAGGTCCTATTTCTTGAGAGGACATAAAGATTATTCTTGAGTACATAAAAATCTTCAGATAACATAAAAAGTTCATATAATAGGTTCTTGATGTGTTAAACATTCAGTGAACAGAGAACAAGTAGCAAATTCTATTCCGGGCAGTGAGGAATCGTCGAAGTGACCACTAAATGTTCAGTATGAAAAAATGTACATCAGAATAACACCTCACTTCAGAGCGTCGTCCTTAGACGAATTAGAATAGCAAAAACTTGTTCCATAGCAATAAGTAATAATTAAAATTGCGAATAATGAAAATTGACAGTACTGAATACAGAGTACGTGTCGTCAACAGTTAGTCGTGAGAGAATATACCATACAAGCGAAACCAGAGATCGGAGTCAGTCACTTAAACATAATACAAACATAATATTGACAGATAATTGAAATACAATTGGAATATAACAATACAACGATAATATGGTAATACAAAGCAAAATATGACTAAACAAATCATAATATGACACTGACAGACGGTCAGGTGTCCTCAAAAGACATGAATGTTACATGTATATAAGCAAGTGGATACATAATGTGTAAGATATGTGTTATAGAGAAACACTCATAAAATATGTGTTATATAGAAACACTCATAAAATATGTGTAATATAGAAACACTCATAAAATATGTGTAACATAGAAACACTCATAGTGAAAGCGAAATACATACATCGGAATATTAAAAGAGTCCTATGTATACATGTTAAGCGAAGTACCTGACGCAGCAGGCAATGAGCACACGAGTCGCAACGACATTCAGTGTGTAAGTTCATTTACTTCGTTGCGTAATCACTTGATGGACGAGGGGGAAATTCACATTCCCCACCATCGGATCGCACGCAGCACTCTGTAGTGTCACGGCGGGAGATGTAGCTAAAAGCCCCGCAGTTCTTGCAGAAGTATGATTCATGGAGTAATCCATAGGGAACCTGGTAAGTCAGCCACGGCCCCTGTTGGATGCATACCAACCGCTTCGCTAGGCGGCAGCTGGCGTCGAAAACGCAGTAACCATGAAGGTCCCCGATCAGAGGAAACTCCGCTAGCTCGTTCTGGCACGCATTACATGACATGGGCATGATGTTAGTGCTTAACAAAACAAAAAAGGGGACATTAGAGTCGAAATAATATAAACAGAACCATGAGGGTAGAGGGGAAAAACTCAGCCACATAGGGCGGAGGGAGAGGAAGGGCCGCGGCGGCTAGCTGCGGCGGAGGGTCAAAGAAAGGAAGGAAGGAGGCTAGAGTAGCGATGTTGGGGGGTGGAGGGATCAAGGGAGATCATTAAGGAGGTCAGGAAGCACCTGACCGGGGGCGAGGTAGCGACGGTAAACGCCGTCTCTGTTGGGAGGGGGCGCGGCGCGGGGGTGAGCCCCGAGCGCCGCGAAGCGCTAACGCTCGTCCAGGCGGAAGCGGCGGCGCGCGGCTCGTGGTACGCTGGGTGGCGGCCGCAGGACCGGGCGACCCACGACCGCTGCTGTGGGGTCGTACGGAGCCGCGTCGTTGTCGTCCCAGCACTCCCCGTCGGGGTCGGGGCCGCTGCAGGGCGCGCGGTGGACCGGGCGTCTGCGAGGCTTATCTCCAGGCCGGGCGGCCACGCCGCGTGATAGGTGACGCGGTGAGGTATGCCCGACCGATCCGGGCACCCCGCGAGGTGCTGCATCGCGGTTTCGCACGGCCCCCGATGGTCGGGGTTGTAGGGTCATACATAATACCCCTGGCCGTACTGACGGGCGCACGCTATCAGGTGCGTCAAGTAGCGCGGTGGCGGGACGAGGTGCGCCCGGTTGTAGGGGCACCGAATGAACTCTACCTCTAAATAGCGGGAAAACAACACAACAAGGAATATTAGGGTAATTCACAAGCACGAGATTCCATCGGACCGAACGGCACCGAGGGCCGTTCACATGTGTCCCTCGTGTACAAGGAGATGAGAGAAGAATACAGATGACTAAAAATATAGAGAGAGACCCCTAAACACGTAGTGAGTTCAGGGTAAGAAATACAGTACAAAGAAGGCGGATTATTCAAGTGATAATCACGCTACATAAACACAATTTGAGTGTACAAAGTCTCAAGCAAAAACAAACATTGTTTTTTGTTTTTTTTGAATTAAAGAGAATCTTACTTGAATGTTAGAAATTTTATTGAAGTAAATATCTTATGCTGCAATGCGCATTTGACTTGCACCACTCGTTACAGACGAGTATAATAGTGAAAAGTATTAGTTTGTTTGTGAAATTGTAGCCGTGGCAACCAGTGATGACGTAACAAGACCATTATTAAGGTAGTATATTATCATATATATGAGGGGGTTCAGGCAGGGGGTCGCGTCTGAAACACACCCGAGCCGACGTGAAACTACTGNCCGAGCTGACGTGAAACTACTCCCCGGCGAGGGAAATTCTGATGGGGTCTCATATCCGTCGTTCTTCTCCCGTTTCCATCGGGGAACCTTTTTTGGCCTGCAATCATAAATCGCCCATCCCAAATACCAAAGAAGTGGCACGTGAGCTACCAAAGCAAGATAACCCAAGACAATCGTCGCCCAAAGGGGGAGAAGTCTCTGAGGGAGTGGGTTGTGAGGTTCCTCGGGCGTGGTAGTGATCTTAATATCTTCCGAGAATGTAGGAAAATATTGATCTTTATACTGGGGGAGGAATAACTGCAGATGAGACGTCCAAGTAGCCGGAAGTTCGCTTACCAACGTGGGCGTTGTATTTTTAGAAAAACACGGCACTTTAGAGGGGATTAATATATATCTTTGATGCGTCACGTTACATGCACATCCAACTCGTAATCTAAATGCTCCATTAGCGCGTGCGGTTTGAAATGTGGTTTTAAAATGGGGGCACTGAACGACAAGCGGACTACTGATATGAGCTATCGCGTACGAGGTGGATGACGAAGCCTGCACTACCGGTGCTCCGACGTGCGTCTGGCACGAGAACCTGCATGACTCAGCGATTGCGCGAACAACTCCTCCCGAGAGAAGTAGCTGTAAGCAACGCAGCTCGGCTGACGACATCTTCGGTGCCGGATGTAATTTGCAAAGGCTCCGAGTGAAAGTATCGCAAGAAAGTGTTCGAACAGCTCCTCTGCGAGGAAAGTAAGCAATATCCCGAGCCTGAATATTAAGTGCACATGTTTGGTTCTTCCATGCGTAGGGCGTGGGGAGGAAACGAAGTGTGCGGTGGTCAGTTAATGAAGTACGAAGAATAGGAACGTAAGCAACGAGTAAGATGTGCGTGGCTGTAAAAACACAGTCGAAGAGAGCAAGCGAATAGTATCTAAGTAAGTCTTCAAGGGGAACTGCAAGCTGATAACCGGTCGCCCCGAGGTGACGGGCCAGCCGTTGGAGTGTCTCCCTTAAGCTCGCAGGCGCGATAAGAGTAAGGTGAAGTTTTCGTACTGGACATGAACTAAGCCACTCGTGATTTGCAATAACATTAACAAAAAATGCACTGGTGTTGCCTGCGGCGCGTAATGCTGACTCGGAAAAGTGGAGAGTGTCCACCCCCGTTTGGTTTACCCAGTGTTCATCGGAAAACCTCGCTTTTACTTCGTGTCCGAGGACACTGCTATTAACTGGTGAATACAAATATCTTAATTGATTATTTTGTCCAAGTGAACTCACATCTTGGAAAAAATATGGAGTTCGTGACCCGCCTTGGGTCACCTGTTGAAACCACATGTCTCTACTTCGGAGGTCTTCCTCCATGAGCTGACACGCTCTATGTGAGCACAACAGCTCTCGTTTCTCTAAGTCTAAGAACGACTGAGGAATAACCGGTATCCAAAAAGCTAAGGGAAAAGTATTATCATACAAAGACACAGGGGAGAGTGGGAGAAACTCTACACCACCTGTTATAATAGTAGCTGTGGCGTGAGAAGGCGAATCGGACCAAACATCGCTTGTACCTAGATATGATTCAAATGTCTCAGTTGGTCTAGTGACCACCATGTCAGAACTCAATAATCCAATTAGGAAGAAACCAGGCCACCCTTTGCAGAGATCGGCGGTGGGCGAGCGACACATGGCCGCAATGGTGAGGCGTTCTGGCCATGCGCGCGTGAAAGATTGCTCAATTCTTTGACCCGTGCTTTCAACTCCGAAGTTTTCTCCTTATAAGACTCTATATCAAAAATTAAAATAAAACGAAAAAAAGGTCTTCCTTAATCAAAGGGATTCGCCTTTGACGTAAGGGGACGGGCGCTACCAACACTTCAGACGGATCTCAACGTGGATCTAGCCCGTAAGCATGTATCATTCCACCTGCACTCAGGAAATAATGAAAACCACGGCGGTTTCTTATTTTATCACGTTTAAATTCCCAGAAGCAACGTAATAATTTCACCTAAAAATAAATCTGACATGGTTCTAAATTAATTTCCATAACCGCCGCGTGTCCGATCCGGCTTCTACTACGCGAAAGAAGGAAAATGAAATATTTATACGCATGTGGCTACGTCGGCGCGGTTCTCACTTCTCACTGCGGCCTTAGGGTAACGAGTGGCGATTCCCCTTCTGTTGTGAATTGCACAGGACGAAGAACGCCGTCTCGGGTATATAAGTAGCCACTTTTTGCGGCGAATTCCCGCAAAGCCGCAGCGGTGACGTCAGAATGAGTCTGGCGCGAGTGATGACGTCGAGACCGCACGCCGGCTAGTCGGCGACTGAAAATAAGCTGACTGAAAATAAGCTGGGTCGACCGGATGGTCATCCAGATCAGTCAGACAGCGAGTACTGCAACAGCCACGATAAATATTCCCGCTAATATATCACTTATGATCGTTTGTGCCTCTCCTTCAGCGTTCACAGAGGGGAGGAATTTTGCTAAGAACATTGGGTGCATCTTTACCGCTAAATACCCAACTGTTAACGTCAGAGCTAGATTCCATAATAAATATAAATTGATTCCTAAGTTGGAACGATCCAGAACCGTGCTTCCGAGTGTTCCCCTTCGAATCCAGTTAATCTGGGCCGCCGGCGACGTGATATTCAGATGAGGCGCAGCGAGAGTCCAATTTTGATTTAAACAATCAGAAAGTTTCTGAAAAGCGGGATTCAAGTGAAGCTTGAATGGATCAAGACTCAGGCTGTCTAAGTGAGTCCACGCCGCGGGTATTACTCTCACCACACTTACAGGTGTCTGGATAACGTCACATGGAAACTGTCTGGGAACCACCGTGCGCTCCCCCACCCATAGTTCACAGGCGCAAGGAATGTTTACAAGGAGGGCCCCCGGGAGGCCGGAAGGCTGTCTTGCTATCTGCAATTCTGATCCATCGCATTTTACAGCGAGGGGATATTTGGGTTGAGTAAGAATATAAGTGCCAGGTTTTAGTTCACCGATTCTCATACCTGTGCTTGCCTGACAGCGTAATAAACAATGCTTAGCGATAGCTGAAACCGACATATTTGTGACCATCGCTTCGGCACACGCCGAACCGAAGACCGCAGCGGACGAGAACCTAGGGACGAAGCACAGCTGCGACTCCCGTGGCTCGCAGTCCGCCAGGTTGGTTCCCGTAATCACTCTAGATTCATTCCCTCGCCTTACCAGCATGGCGGGCTCGTGGAATAACTGACACGTTTCACCTTCCCATGCGAAGGGGAGAGGTACGAATTCGAATAATTCCCAATCTTGGCCTACTTGTCGCAATGGCACTTTAATTTAGACTAAAATATTTTCTTTCGAAATTAAGCACTCAGCCAGAGGTAATTTGTAATATACGACGATGTCATCGGGTTTTATAGCTAATTCGAAATTTTTCCTTTGCAGCATCGGTATTAATTGTCGCACGTGGTCTTGTAAGACCGTTGCGGGAACGATCGCGGCGGGGATAAGATGTCGGCGGCACTGGGTGAGAATATCTACGTGTTTAATGGCGTCCACAAGCCGAAACTGTCGAAATATTGATCTTTGTAATTGCTCCACTATCACATTTTCAGTGGTCCACAGGGTATGCATTCCGCCTTGCACGCTGGTGATAAACTTCTCCGTAACGTTTTGTACTGAATGGAGTTGATCGTTCAATATACTAAGAGCTAGTCTGTTATCACGTTCGTAGTTACGCAAATTTTGAGTTAAATTTACAAGAAAGCCGTGTTCCGTATGCAGAAGCTCTTCGAGCTGTCGCGACTCGCCCTCAATTTGTTTATTTGTAGCTTTTAATCCATGATATTGCCGAGCTGAAACAACTCCGCAACACCAATGCAAAAAATCGCCTAAGAGATCGAGAGATCGTTTATCTCGGATCTGCGGGGTTGTTTGTACCTCGAAGGCTAAGCTGCTTTCGAATTTATCTAATTCTGAGAGAAATAGCGAATCAGCAATGTCGAGAGCTCCTTTAATTTCATGAGCCTGTAAAAATGATGTCTTTCTGGCTTGTAACCTTGCGAACCGAATCGTGCAAATACCAGAAGTGTTTGAGCATTCTTTAATATCCCAGGGGTGAATGGGTTCGGAATCTGGGTTAGCCCGCTTAGTTCGAATTATCTCTTGTCTTTCAGGAATTCCAAGACCTGGTTGCCACAGCACTGAGAATGTTAAAGGTATCGAGGATTCATAAAGTATCGACGGCGGGGCTGGGCGCCAATAGGCGCCGGTGATAACTCGAATAGTCGATGTGTGCGCTGATTCTGCGTGGCTGCACGCCACCAGCAGTACGAGAAACTGAAAAAAAATTGATTCCGAAAAATCGTTAAATACTATAAACGTTTTCGTAAAAGTCCTGGTTATTTGTTAGTCAGGCACTTTTTATGAAGCACTCAGCAGGTTAGAACTACCAATTGTGGCGTAAACACGTATTCATTTATATATTTTATTTATTTATTAGTTTTATTTTCGTATGTCCTTTCTTATAAAAGAAACTATTTTATTTGCGATACGACTTAATCCTCACTTTTTGTTAATTCATATTCTGGAATAGAAGAAGTAAGCCCTATAATTTATACAAATTATTTTAAATATTAAATGTGGTTAATACATGCTATTAATATTCTAATTACTGATTTATAATTGATATATTCGTCCTTTAACGTGGTTATGTTTCATGCACAATACATGCTATGGAATCTTATTTTTCAATGTTCTGCAATTATTCACTTCGTTATATTTCACTATAAACGTATCTTAAAATATCCAGCTACTCTAATTAATATTTACGCGAGCCCAGCGTACATTTCTTATTTACACCTGATTTTCTATCCTTCCTACTGGGAATAACTAGGAAGTGCGATGCGCCTACTTGGCGATGGCGTCCCTTTCTACGGGGGACCCTTTCACCCCCAAATAATCCCGTGCATCAAAAAACACGTGTCTACTTCCTGAGATTTCTATTTTACTGTCTAACGGACTCCCCGTCTCTTATTAGACAGCCAACAGGGCGCACCGATTCATTGGTTATCTGAATCATCATTCGAGTGAGACTGTCCGCCCCTCTCGTGATATAGAGCCAATCGCTCAACGTGCACGATTTCCGTTAATTCGCGTCCGCGTCTCCTGTTGATTCTATAATTCACCGGTGAAATTTGTTCAATAATTCGATATGGACCCCTATACTTGTGGGTCAACTTATTACACACCCCGACTCGGCGGGATGGATCAAAAATCAATATCAAGTCTCCCTCTTGAAAATTGACATTCCTGCGGTGCGCGTCGTAGCGTTTCTTATCGCGGGCCGACTGCTTCGCAAGGCGAGCGACCGCTGCTGCTCTTGCGTCTTCTATCGCGCTCTTAACCGCGCACATTTCCTTCTCGTCGCTCCGTGCTTTGTTTACTAACGTCAGAAGGGCCGCCTCCGCCGGAAGAACCGGTTGCCTTGCGTTAACGAGTTCAAAAGGCGAGTATCCTGTGCTCTCTTGTCTCGCTGTGTTATAAGCGAAGACAACAAAAGGCAAATAAACGTCCCAATCATTTTGTCGGGTTGACGTGAAGTGAGTGAGCATTGAAACTATTGTTCCACTGAATCGCTCACACGCTCCGTTCACTTGCGGACGATAAATCGTTGTGTACGTCTGTCGCCCGCCGAGCGCGGCGACTATTTCTGTCACTAATGATGATCTGTATACCTGTCCTCTGTCACTCAAAATTTCCTTCGGTACTCCGTGTCTCAAAAATACTTCGTTAACTAAAAACTTGGCCACTTGGGGCGCTGTCCCAGCCCGCAAGGCCTGAGCTTCGCACCATCGAGTTGCGTAATCAATACAAACTGAAATCCATTTTTTGCCTGACTTCGAGCGGGGGAGGGGGCCAACAAGATCCGTTCCTACCCGGGAAAAAGGTTCACCTATTTTGAGGGGAATTAATTCACCGGCGGGTCTCTGGTTTACCACCCCTTTCCGCATCTGGCAACCTCGGCAGGTGCGAACGTACGTACGAACATCTTTGTATAACCCGAACCAGAAATATCTGCAACTAATTTTACCTAATGTTCTTGCATACCCCATATGTCCGTGCATTGGATCATCATGATGCTGCGCTAATATTTCGTGCTTCAAGTGATCTGGAATCACTATCAAATACGGAAGTCCGCGAGTTTTCGTATTTTTATATTACAGAACGTCGGATCGCAGCTGGAAATTTTTCGCTTGCTTCTGTTCGGCAGCGCTTCCTTCCAGCGGATCTAAGACGAGCGTTTGTAATTTACGAATACTCGGGTCTTTTTGTTGCTCAACTGTCCATTCCTCTGCAACGAGCATGTAAGTTGGCAAGGCAGCGTCATCTTCGTTATTTCCAGTGGCAGGCAGAGGATCTCTACTCAAAAAATCTAGGGTTTGCCACTTTTATATTTTATCTCATAATCAAAATCTTCTAACTTAAGAGCCCAGCGCGCTAATCTACCGTTCGGGTCCTTACTTTTCTTTAAATAACATAAAGCGTGATGGTCAGTAACAATTGTGACCTTTTCTCCCCAGATGAGCGGGCGAAAGTTATTGAGCACTACAATGGCTGCTAACATTTCTTTCTTACTAATAGTGTAATTAATTTCAGCGCCTCGTAGCGTTCTAGACACATAGGCGACGGGATGGAACGCCCCGTCTCGCTGTTGCAACAGAACACCGCCGATGCCAAAATTCGAAGCGTCGACGTGGAGTTCTGTCTTATCGCCCCGCCGAAAGTGAACTAATACCGGGGCAGTCGTTAATTTTGTTTTTAACAAATCGAAAGCGTGTTGCTCGCTCTCCGTCCTTACAAAAGGAACATCTTTCTTAATTAAGTTGTACAGCGGCGCGACTATTCGAGAATAATTTTCGACGAACTTTCTGTAATAATTTGTTAATCCCAAAAATCTCTGTACCTGCTTCACAGTACGCGGCGCGCGCGCGTCTTTAACTGCACGTAACTTTTTCTCATCGGGGCGTACGCCATCTTTATTAACTACAAATCCAAGCAGATGGATTTCCTGTACAGCGAATAAACATTTTTCTGGTTTAAGACGTAGTCCTGCTTCGCGTATTCTACCCAGCACGCGAACGAGAATATCTAATACTCTTCAAACGTCTTTCCGTAAATAATTATATCATCAATATAACTCATCGCACCCTTGTATCTCAGATCACTTAATAGTCTGTCCGCGAGAAATTGATAGCAGGCGGGAGCCGTCTTAAGTCCAAACGGCATTTTCCTAAATTGAAATAACCCTTCGGAACTAATAAAAGCGGTTTTTGGTCGATCTGACTCTCTGATTNTCTAATCCCCACTTGCCAATAAGAGGATAACATATCTAACGAACCAAAAT
Organism: Laupala kohalensis; assembly: GCA_002313205.1. Lineage (NCBI taxonomy): Eukaryota > Metazoa > Arthropoda > Insecta > Orthoptera > Trigonidiidae > Laupala > Laupala kohalensis. The sequence continues at coordinate 247,036 of NNCF01130619.1, read as the reverse complement.
ATCGAGCTTCTCCGAGATAACTCATCATGTCTTCAATGACGGGGAGAGGATAGCTCCATCCTTCTGTCACCGCACTGAGCCTGCGATAATCAACAGAAAACCGAATGCTTTTGTCCTTTTTCGTAACTAGTACGACGGGACTAGTCCACGACGAAAACAACGGTTCAATTATGTCATGCGCGAGCATCTCTTGAACCTGTTCCCTGATAATATCTTTTTGAGCATGCGAGACGCGCCAAGGCATTTGTTTAATTGGTACAGCGTCTCCTGTATTTATTTCCAATTCAGCCCACGTCGTGAACCCGAGTTCTGCCATTGACGCTGCAAAGCAATCTCTATACGATTCTAGCAAGTCCGTAAGACTTTTCTTTTGTTCAACGGTGAGATCATTACCCATGGAGAACGTAATTTCCGTATCTCCACTGTCTCCAGTGTCCCACTGTTGACACGGAGTATTATCCATTATATCAATTGTTCCCAGTCATTCCAGCGAATAAAGCAACATTAGAATTTGTTAAANCGGAGTATTATCCATTATATCAATTGTTCCCAGAGTCATTCCCGCGAATAAAGCAACATTAGAATTTGTTAAATTTTTTATCAAAACTCTGTTTAATACTTGTTCCCCAGACGCAGTTCGTGTAATGAGATCTACGTGTTTCTGTTGAAATATTTTTTCCGTAGGAACCAATGACAGCCATTGCATTGGAAAGGGACCTAGCGATCGTATTTCTACTTCTTTTTCATCGTAAGGGGAAATTCTAACGTCCTTCACAAGGATTATTTTTAACCCTGGTTCCGGGTGAGGAATTTCCACTACATTAATACGAGACATTTCACATGAATACCCGTCATTTAATGGGAGAACGTATTTTTCGTTCTTCCATATGAATTCTAAAATATTATCGCAAAAATCTACGGAGGCATTGTGTTCTCTCAGAAATGGCGAGCCGAGAATAGCTGAAATATTGCAATCTAAAAAAAATAACTTTAAGTAACACGGGAAGACAAACATCGTGAAATTGAAATTCGAGAGAAGCCGTTCCTAAAATAAGTAATTCACTATCACCGAGAGTTTTCGCCCGGTGAGAGGCTGGCAATAATTCAAAGCACAACGACTCTGCTACTTTCTGAGATAAAATATTTATTGAGCTTCCTGTGTCGAGAACAAATATAATGGATATCCCCTGAATGTTTCCGATTATGGACGGGAGGCAGGCCGTTGCGCTCGTTCGCGTGGCCCGTTTTTTTCATGCGTCGGGCGTGCGTTTGCTCGATCGCCTAAGGGTTCGCAAAATGGCCGAGCTTATTGCAATTAAAGCAGATTAACCGACCGTCGCGAGCTCTATCTTGCCAACCACGTCCCGGCGCATTCCCCCCCGCTCTAATCGCGGGCGCGAGGCGTCGGAAACCGGCGTCGCGCTCGAAGGAGCTCTGCGGACGCTGAAACGCGGGGCGGTGCTCGTACGAGCTTTCGTTGCGATCAAATCCCGTGCCACGCCCGAAGGAGTTCGGTTGGCGGCTTCGCTCCAACCGCCGCAGGGCCGAAAGCATTTCCCCCAAAAGCTTCTCGACCGTCCCCGAGACTGCCGAGGCGGCGGTGGCGGTGAGGCTGTACGGCGTATACTTCTTGAGCAAATCGTTCGCGTGTTTCCTCAACTAATCGCGCAATGTCGAGTAACTTCGAAACTGAGTCGGGCTGAAGCGGTAGTATTTTTTCTACGAAAGATAACTGTAAACCGCGGAGGATATGATCCACTCGTTCAGATTCGGACATAGCCGGATCGACTTTCTTACAAAGTTTAAGGACATCAAAGACGTACGCTTCGAGCGATTCTTTCTTCCCCTGCTTGCGCGTACGCAAGCGAACAATAACCTTCTCACGGCGGCCAGTTGGGTGGAACGCCTTTTCAAACGCTTGTTTCACAACATCCCAACATTTTAAATGCTGATTATCCGCCATGAAGACGTCAAACCACGCGCTCGCACTCGCACGGAGATAACAAGGAAAATATTGAATTTTTTCTATATCCGTCCAACTATACACGGAAGCGGCCTGTAAAAATTTCTCAAGGAACGATTCTGTATGCGATTTATAACCCGAGAATTCACCGACATCGATTTTCGGAGTACGGTGTCGCGGGTTCGGTGACGGCTGAGCCAGGGCCGGTTGGGCGGGCGGCGGAGTCACCATTTCGCTTGACAAAGCGGTCGGGGGAGACGGGAGCTTTAGAACGGGACCGACACGGTCCTTTTGAGGGGATGAATGCGGCGCCTGCGGGAGCTCAAAAGAGACGTCTGCGTCTAGACTGCGAGCAGACGCGGGTGAAACCGGCACTTGGAGGCGCGCTATCAGACTACCATCGGAAGATTCATCTACAATGTGGAGAGTGGCGCCCTTCTGTGAGCGAGTGAGACGCGAGGACATTCCCCCATGAAAATATCAAGCCTTCAGAAAAACGGGGGGCGCGAAATCAATAAATGACACATTAGTGATTGGAAGCGGTGCGAATGAATGTAGGTACACTATTATAGTACGCAACACTATAAGGAGAGCCACAAATACAAAATCACTTGCGGGGGAGGATTAAAAAGAAACCCCCAAAAACAAACATAAAAGAAATGACGCGTCTGTAAAGAGCAATACATGCACACAGCAATAAAAAAATACAGATTACCAAATACCAAGACTGTCTGACAGGAGTGAGAGAAAAATAGCTAACTCAATTGTTTAAAAACTAAAACAATCGAAAAATTGACTTTTTCCAAGATATTTCTAGAAAACATAGCAATAAAATGAAAACAAGCCACGTCACATTAAACATCGAATGAATAAAAAAACAAAAGACTCGGCAGCCTCCACCATGTCACGGCGCGGTCCGTCTCTAGTTAAATACTGAGGTGGTGTTCATCCCCGCTGATGGGAAGGATAGCTCAGTTTGAGATTTAAAGTTACTCGCTTGGCGTTGCTCTGTCATAGGTCTTGGTGAAAGGTTGAAATAATAACTCATGCACAAATATTAATAGAATTTACTGAATGATAAAGCCCTAAGTGGGCATGAAAACAATCAATTGCATTGCTGTACTCCAATACAGCGTGAATTACTACGTTCAAACATAGCTTGCCGTAAGGGCTGCTTGTGTCGAGATCCTACAATGTTCCAAGTTCATACCATCGGAGAGTTCATCCGGCCCGAAGTTGATCCTCACCGTAGCGGCCACGGTGACAGGTTCACTAGTCAGCAAAAGGGCCTCGAGCTCTGTCGAGGACCGTGGCGTGATGAGAAGGCGGCGCAGACGAAGTCGGAGTCGAAGTAGGACGAGTAATGCGCCGCCTTTGTCTTAAGTAAGTTCTGGGGGGGGGGTGCTCGGGGGATGAAGAACCCTCTGGCCAACACCCTGCTGGGGTGGTGGTAATGTGTATTCGTAAGAAAACAGTATTGCGTCGAGATGGAGGGGATTTTCCGTAGAGATGGAAAAGTTGCACACGGCCCGTCGAAGGACCAGTGGGAAGGGTAGGGCGTTGTCCATAAGTTTAGATGCATTTAGAAAGAAAGAGGGAGGAACGTCATAGGGGGGGGGGAGCCATGGTGCGACTGCATCGCATGGTCACGTTTCTATGTGTCATCACATGGAAAATTACAGCGTCTTTCCCACAGACCGAAACGGAAGTGGTTCCTATCTCTCGCGGCTTGGCTCCGCGTCGTCGGAGAGGCCCTGTTTGGGGGAGCAAGTAACACCCTGAATGTATAAAGACGAATGTATGTAACTATCAGCCCTTCCCATTAGCAATCGGAGAGGGTCGAGAAATCCTGGGAGACTCCCACGCTACGAGACGAAGGGTTCTGTGAGGGAAGCATCATGTCGCCTCGTGACAGAATATTCATGTGCAGAGTATCTAGTACAGTACGCAGAAATAACTCAATTGCATAGTTTATTTTGCTAAATTTCTATTCATTTCTTATAGGTCTGAGTATGGTAGAACTATCTACGTCTATATTCCTTATCTTATAAAGTTATGAAATTAAAGGACCTTTAAGAGACAATTTATATTTTTCTACATTACGTTTCAGCTAGGTTTCTGGCCATCATCTAAAGATGTGCTCGGTCGCGCACATAGACAGTACAAAGTTCATGCCTGAGCACTAGTGCAAAGAGTGTTCTGCCGTGCACTATGTGCTCTGAGAATATTCTTTAAACGTTTATTTTACACTACCTTCACACATAAGCTCAAAAAGTGTATGTAAACTTCGCCTTTTCTTCCACATTCAAAAGAGGCTTGTGTATGCAGAATGGTTCTTGTGTAAGCAACTGATTCCTCAGAATGATTCCGACATTTTGAATTGCTGGAAATTGGTGCGAATTCGTGTTGTGTATAAACTGACCACATTTCTATAGCCTTTGCATACGAAGCCACATTTTTATCACATCTAACTTTTTATCTAGTTTGTCCTACATTTTAAAAGTTTTATTTTGTAATAAATTATCAGCATGTAAACTTTCATTCACGTAACTTGTGCTATTATATTATAGGCAACTAAAATTATTATTAATGGAAACAATATTTTAACTATTCATTTTTTATTCTAACACTGTATGACAATAATTTAAATTAAAATCAGACACATTGTTGTAGTATTTCCGTTGACGTTTCGGGAATTCTTTATTCCCATCATCAAAACATCTGTCAAAAAACAAGAACAATATGTATGTATGTACTATCCAAAGAAAGTAAATTTACACACCTGTTGTACCATGCGTATAAATCTCGTCATTACAGATATTAAATATAAAATTCTTTAAAACACTTCTCTTTTTATAAACTTTCTTGTGTCCATTGGACACAGTCAATCACATATATGTTGGTATACTATTCATGTTCTTTAAATGTAGGGAGGTGTTACTAGTACTACATTTTACCTCTCGTGAAGTCAGAAGTGAACTGTGACGTGTATTCAAAGGGGAAGGGGGAGAAGGAACTGAATCGGCCGTGGAAGGGAAATGGGCACTGTAAGGGGAGGAAACCGAGGAAAAAGTATGACTGGGGGCTGTAAACAGTAATATTTTGTTAAGTGAGCTAATGTTTAAGGGTTTGGAGAATAAAATTGTATTCAGATGTAAATATATTAGTTTCTACCAGATTGTTAATATTTGGTTGTATTTTTATATTAATTGATTCTGACACTAGCCTTCGATAAAACATTTTTATCCCTATCTAATATTCTGACGTTACTGTACACAACTGTATGGTCAAATTTATGGCAGTGATCGGCTATTCCTCCCTTGCTTCTACTTTGTTGTCTCATTTCCATCATGTGGTGATCTTTCATTCTCATCTTTAATTTCCTTTTAGTTTGACCAATGAATGCAAGGGCACAATTTTGGCATTTAATATGTAAAACGACATTTGACAATTCTTGGGTATCTATTTTATCTTTACCTGGGCGGGCAAAAGGAAATTTCTTGTAGTACGATGAATTGGACATAGATTCTGTTGCTTACATATCTGATTAGTTAGAAGAGCGGGCCAATTGGTCCGAAACTCGCCACATAATCAAGGCGTTATTATTATTATTATTATTTGTTTGTTCCTTCAGCAATGCTCCTGATATAAAAGAAAGTACGGTCTACCAAACACATCCGTCTATATATCACTCAAGAACTTTCTTACAATGTTGGTAGTATTGAGAATGACAGCTTTTTGCATGAGTATATAAATATTCTTATTCAAGTCAAGAATCTTAAGGTTTTTGTGCAAGTGTTTTGGTATTATACCAGTTGGTTACAAAACAATTGGCACAATGCACACTTTATCGAGCTTCTTGATTTCATTACTCGGGTTCACATACTAGGTTTACTTTTCAACTATTGTTTTCTCAATATTATGCGTATTTGGCACGACTATGTCAATCAAAAACGCAGCTTTCTGCTTTTTATCACATAGCACTATGTCGGGTATATTGTCAGGGACACGTGTATCAGTAATTATAGGTGTTATAATACAAAGTGAATCTATCCGTGTCCAATACAAGAGAAGGAATATATATGTAAAGTGCATTTTTTGTAGGTAGTGTGGATGTGTAACTCTCTTTTATCAGTTCGAACTTAATACCTAAGCTCTGGTGAATAATAGCAGCCACTGCAATCAGACACAAAATGATGGATAGTTTCAGGTTTCTCCTTGCATTTTCTACATTTATCGTCCCCTGCATTCGGGTCCCTAATGATATATCTCAGATAGTTCTTTGTTTTAACACTTGATCTTGAATTGCTATCATGAAACCCTCTGTTTCTAGGAAGAGCTCGCCATGCCTCAACCACGCATTGAACGCTTGCTTTTCGACGTGTGTTTGGTCGAGATCATTGGCATGTCTCCCATGCAGAGGCATGCTATTTCATCGTCACGTTTTTCCTAATTGTTATGGGTGATTTCATAATTCTGAATATCATTACTGGACAAGTTCAAGGCAGTGTACTTGTACTCTGCTGAACATACACTCAAATGAGGAGGTGACTCATTCTTCTTCTGATGGAAATAACCTGTGTGTTTTAATTTCAGTAGGAGACATTTGCCGGTTTAAATTATAAAAGGGGTGAAGGAAAGGGTGATGGGTGGTGGGGTGGTGGGGTGTCAAGTGTTGTGCACGGGTGTGCAGGTTCTACTACAGTTTCCCTCCATATCAATAACACGCATGCCAGTTTGAACGCAAAAAGGGGTGGGAAAAGTGTGAACGCAAAAAGGGGTGGGAGGGTGTCAGATGTTGTGTACGTGCGTGTTGCATCGAAACCTTGAACATAGGTGTGCCGGTTTAAGCACAGAAGTGGGGTGGGGTGAAGAAGCGACATGCCCAGAATGATGCGAAGTTGCATCACACGATTCCGCAATCTTGCATCATAAGATGAAGCGATCCAGGATGACGCAATCGAGTATTTTGCAATCTTGCATCTTAGGATATATATCCTCGAGGATGAGACGCTTCCCTAGCATACACTGTGAACATCATATAGAAATCATGACTGATATCATGCGTGATAGGAGAAAATCTCTTCAAACATCTCATCATTAGAGTAATCACTCGCTATCACATCACCATCCTCATTAAAATCATCTCTCACTTTCACTGGATCAACGCGGTTCATGTCTTCTAACAAAACCTCATCCTCAGCAACAGATTCACAAAATACATTCAATGTACGACGACACATCGGGCAGGATCGATGACGTAATGTCCATTGTGCGATGTACTGTTGACAAAAACGAAGTTGGCAGGGTGTGATATGTATATGAGCGATCGGAATATCCTCATTGAGACAAATAGATAATGTGATGACTTGGAACATGTTTTCTTTTTTTCTGAACAAAACGAAACGTGAGTCAACACGAGGAAAAAAGTGTGAAAAGACTGACATGCCTGAAGCAGTAGAGGGTGTCGCCGTATGCGGTGTGGATGTAATTACCTTTTTAAGATCACAACAGATGTTGTCGAGAAACGGGTGTTCTCCAGTAGTGTGGAAATGGCGAACAATGTTTTCAACCTTTGTGTGAGAAAGGAGATGATGACAATTAGTTGTCTCTTTTTCCCTTTCAAACACTGTGGAATTGGAATGCAATACACATAACGATAGATGTTGCGAGTTGTCGTCTGCGAAAGTGGTGTGGTGTGTCGTCTTTTGCGAACCAGTTGTGGGAGGATGGTGTGTCGTCTTTTACGAAGCAGGAGTGGTTATGTGAAGTTTCATCTGTGATGCGTTGTCTGACGAAGTCAACTCTGTTGCAGCATAGGGTGTTAAATCTGAAACGGTGACAGGTGACAACTCTGTCAAAACATAGGATTTACAATTTGACAACACCTGTGTCGTGTCTGATGCACTTGTCAACTCTGTCACCGCCTGCGTTTACTCGGTGAACCTTGCAAACAAAACAAAGTGCAAACGGTGAAGAGCGATGAGGACATATACTGTGTTAGCTCGTGTTGAACGCCCCATCGTTTAATTTGACACACGTTCACCTTTTTTGACATACCTTTGCAGCACGTGCACCACCTTTGCAGCACCTGCACCGCCTTTGCAACACCTGCATCTTCTTTGACGCACCTGCACCGCCATTCACGCACCTGCAGCACTTTGACACATCTGCACCGCCTTTGCAACGCTTGCATCTTCTTTGACACGCCTGCTCCGCTTTTGCAACACATGCACCGCCTTTGACGCACCTGCACCCCCTTTGTCGCACCTGCATTGCCATTGTAACTCCTTCACCTTTTTTGACGCACCTGCAGCACTGTGACATACCTGCACCTCCTTTGATACACCTGCGCCGTCTTTGACGCACCTACACCGTATTTGCGATGTGACACATGCTCTTTACCGTCATTGCTGCACGACACAAATGCAGCACGTTGCGTGCAAACAACCTTAATATATAAAGCACTTCGTCGAGCATCACACTAGCCAATCGAGCTACTCCAGCGGAAGGCATACAACACACCACAGTAACCAGTCAAGCTACTCCGGGAAGAACAAGAAAGAGATGAGTATTCCATCACTTCTCAACACGAACATGTAAGATCAAATTTGACGATTTAAAAAAATGTACCATTGATTTTCTTTCTCATTCACACTTTTGATTTTAGGTGAGTGATTGTGGACATGCAGGAGTTTGTGCGTGATGGTGAATTTATATATGCAATTGTAGTCTTTCCTTCAAAAGACCAGACTGTTTTTTCGTAATTATTCAATCTTCATGCAAAGGGAATTTGAGCGAAAAGAACTAAAAAACTGCCCATTGGTTGACGAACAACTATCATCGTATACGGTGGAATTCTGAACCAATGAGTGGATACGCAGTTGGTCATACACAGTTTTAGCGGAAGTCATGCAAAATAGATTGAAGGGATTGAAGACGGTCCATGTGAAAGGACACAAAAAATGGGGTGGTTAAGACCCTACGTGGGTGCGGATGTGAACATCTTCAATGTAGAGGTGTATGGGTATCCAAAATTAATTAAGTGCGTACTAGAGTTTAAATATGTGATCAAGAAATGGGGATTATTCAATATAGTGTTGGGGAGAGAAATTGAGAAATAAGAGTTGAGTGAATGTCACGTGGTGGCAATGTATAAGTCTATGGTGGAGAAGGAAAGGGAAAACAGTCTCCAGTCTCTTGCAACGCTTCACTCGCGTAAGACATCTGTTTGATTCAAAAACGATTTCACTATTTTTATTTGTTGTAAAGAGACCCATTTTTAATGTTTGAATAATGTTCCAAGAATGAAAAAAGAAGAAGATGGAAGAGTCCCCCTCCCCACCCCATGGATGCAACATGAATTACCCAATTGTAATTCGAATTCTAAGGAATGGTATGTGGGGGTTGTTTTTTGTGGGGCTTTACGACTCGCCGACATCAAAGGTCATTGAAGCCCTAAAAACTTGTAAAGATAGGGAAAATACACTTACGCACTAGGGAGAGCCAACATGACTCTCCGCGCGTGTGGAACTGGCCGATGGAGTCAATCATACCCACTAAAACCGTCCTGAATTACAACACACCAAAACATCTCAAAACATACAGCAAAACATTGAGGACATAAAATAAGGGGGAGCAAAAATTAGAGGGGAACAAAAAAATGAGGGGGACAAAAAAATGAGGGGGACAAAAAAATGAGGGGGGACGAAGAATGAGGGGAAAACAAAAATAAGGGGGGGACAAAAATGAGGAAATTGAAAGATACTCTAGCCCTAATAGCGTCGGAATCCAAAAGAAGAAGAGGTGATCAAGGAAGTTCAGGAAAGAGAAAGGAAGGAGCCTAACACAAGTAAGTGGAAGTAATACCAGATTCAGCTTGGGGCCCCGTGTTTGCCAAACACGTACTTACTAGATGTAAGTCCGCTGGGGGTTGGAAATTTCCTCCACGCCCCTGATTTTCTCCAGTGTAATCCGGTTACGAATTGATGTAATCCCTGTCGCAAAATAGGCTTTAATGCAATCTTGTGTCTCTGTTGCAACATCAACGAACACAAAGACGCTATTGGGAATAGACTCTAATGGAGGGATCACCTTCTCATGTTGAGAAAACACATCAAATCCCCAGAGACCATCCGTGACACGTTTTAGAAAACGATACAAAGGTTGATCACGTGTGGTTGTGTAGAGATAAATATGTTAAAACTTTAGACAGTTCGGTTCTTTCAAGAGGGAAATGACAACATTTGTTTTTCCCACAACCTGATGGACCCACGATCAGTGCACTAACGTTTTCCGGCAAAATAGTACCGTTTCTACGCGCCTGCGCAGAAGAAGAAGAATCTAAGACATTGTGTACGGGCAGCGGTGAAGACTGTTCAACCATATCCATCGAAAACAGCTGCGATGAACATGCGAATGAAACTCAATAAATAATGCAAACACCTGCTCACGCTACAGTTTTGTCATCCTCTACGCGGGTAGCATGGACTTCAATAGTCGCAACGTAAAAGACTGTGGATCGTAGGGGAGGCCACTATCATTTTGAAGACAAATACATCACCGGTGTTGGTGAACCCGAAGCGGAAAACTATGGTGCCACGAAAGGGTATGTGGATGCACTTGTTTGTGACGCCACACGTGAGGAGGAAGAAGAAGCATTCAAACACAATAAAAGTGGGAAAATTAAAGACATCCTACCTGTCATCCTCAACATCACACTCCGTAGTCCTCCAAATCGATCATCTACCCTTCCCGACGACTATTGGTCACTTGGTGCAACTGCGTATCGTGCTCCATATAACAGGGTATTGCATGTGCTACGCTATTCTCTCTCAGAGAGGGTGGTGATGAAATGCATTTCTGTCATTGTTGAACATTGGGTAAAACTCGATTAGACTAAACATTTTTTGGTAGAGACAAATCGTTATTTTGCGTTTAAATACCAACCCAGAACATCTGATGCAAAGGATAAAACGAGAAAATAGTACGTGATTTCATAGAATTTGAATACATCATTCCCTATGCACATTGGTTTGTGGAATATCAAAATTTACACTAGTAAAAATCAACATTCTAGAAAAGAAGAGTGAAAGATCATTGTGTGTTTAGTCTTGTAACACCAGTGGAACAGTGTACATCACAGGATGGCGCAGAGACGTCGAAAGAAGGAAGAAGAAGATGAGAATGCTTTCGATGGGCAAGCGTGTTGGACGATTCCTTCCCCTGATTGGTGCCATGAGTTCCATGGGTTCTCTCGCCGGATGCGCTTCCGCCATCGTAAACGCTGTGAATAATGCGAAACCAGCAAAACGCAAACTAGAAGAGATGATGCGTCATAACATAGCAATGGAGAAGAAGGTTGTTGTTATAACGCGACGTGCAAGAAAACGTGCGGGAGGAGGAGGTGGAAGAGGAGGAGGAGTTGGAGTAGTAGAAAGCAACAATTAACAAAAAATTTGTGTTGAAGGGGATTCCACAACGCAGCATGACACCTCAAGAAATGTTGCATCACGCTTGTGCATTGAGAATCCCCTATTTCAGAGGTGTGTTTATCTACAATACGTTATCGCTTAAGAAACAAAGACTAGAGGCGGGTGTTATCAATCTGGATGATAGTTTGGTACCTGGCACATATTTTGTAGCATACACTTTATATGCAATCCACGTGTGCTATTTTGACTCTTTCGGCTTACCTCCCTCACCTGAATTTCTCACCAATGTCGGCATACAACGTTACCGTAACGTAACCTACGACAGTACGCAGATACAAGATTTTAATACTAAAAATTGCGATCGACTCTGTCTCCAATTCCTATATTACAATTGAAAAAGGGGTTTGTGTCGTAGATCGAGGCGATGAGTCGAACACTCATCATCTACGACACAAACCCGTGTATGCTCCCGTGTTAATGGTGCGCTATACAACACTTATCGTGTTAGGCGGATCCTACGAACTCGCACTTTTTAAGTGTGCAAACTATGAACACAGTTTTAAACGTGTTTGACGATTGCAATCGTTTGAGTTATGAGGACGATAAACCAAGCAAGTGTATCTCATCACCCACTCTGTTGGTACCTATAGCATTGACGATATCGCATACTACCTCAACATTCTCCTCCTTCAAAATCTTTTGGAGGATTTTCGTAGTAAAAACATTTTTTCGACTTTCAAGCCGATACACCCACACGAAGTGTCTTGTGAAAACATCGTTTCAACTCCATTTCAACGTTGAAAAATCCATCGGTCAACATTTCGGGTTTTACACTATTCTCGCACCACCCTCGCAAACACCTATCACAATTTGGAGAAGGAGGAGAATTTAACAGACTGTTTCATTATCTTTATCAATTGTAATATTATTGAGAGCAGATTTATCAATAGCCGAAAGGCGCACACCCTCCATCAATTTCATATGGACAACCCTCCTGGTTCTATTGTTGAAGAAACATTGCAACACGTGGTGGGACATCGTGTGACAACACGTTATATTGACGACATTATTATTCGTTTGGAGATCGGTGACGGTACGCTCACGCGCTTCCGCTATGGAACACCCTCCTTATGTTGCCTTCTACTAAGACCCGAGCCATGTATAAAATGAAACCGCTTCCCCGTCAACAGCTCACTGTGCTTTGTACCCCCGTAAAGTTGACACAGAAGAGCAGACGTGGGTTACATCCTGCTACAGGATGAAAACACAAAGAAGAAGCAGAAGAGATGTGAGTCGGAAGATAAACCTCCACTATGCCATTCTTCACATCGAAGACATGCAACACATGCGTTGGGAGAGGCGGGTTGTGGGATATGACATGCATAATTATAAACCTTATACCTTATACGATGAAATACATATCGCCGTGAATAACAAGGATGCAATCACATTACCATCGGATAGTGTGATTGTGATCCAGGGGAAAACTTTGAAAAAAGATGTATCACCTGCGTCGAGGACACCCTCGGAACTCGACGAAAATGGGTGGGTTTTTCTTTTTTCTGAAATTCGTTATGAAATCAATGGCACCCAGATCGATTGTACACAACTTTCTGGATATTGCCACCACCATGAAGAATGTGCTTTGGTTCTATACCGAAAAACGTTGACAGTTTCATTATGCACGGTGGAGTGATACAGTTGTGCGAGGGTTACAACTTTACTCACTCATCAAGTCAGATGGACAATTCAAGGTTTGGATTCCTCTCAAACTGTTGATGGGATTCGCGGAAGACCATACTCGCGTCATTTATGGCTTTTCCCCAGAATTGGTCTTGGCAAGCTCGAGAACGGATATCGACAGTTTATTCTCGACGGAAGCAACAGAGAGTTACATGCAAATCGATAGTATTACGTGGCGCATGGTACATGTGAAGGTGGAACGAGCAATCGCGCTCTCTCTCCGAAGTAGTGAAGCTTGGCAAGAAAATTCCAATTCGATTCAACAATTGGGAACTCCATGAGCTGTCATCCGTCACCCAAACAACAAAGAATGTGTGATCGGTGTAGAGTGCCTTCTCCATTGAGCTATCACTCTATGTCATTTTCGCTCTGCAAACAGACACATGCGATAATTTAAAGAAAAATGTGAGCGAATTCGATCACGCTAATATACGCACGGGAACGTTATTTTTAAACGATACACGACATCCATACAATGAGATATGTATACATTGGCCATCAAAGGGGGGTGTTCACATCCTCCCACCCGAAACATGCAACCTATTGAAGAGTTTTGAGAAGGGTTATTACGGTAGAGAATGTCTCTCTGCCATGACATTGGATTCCTATTGCAAAATGCATCCGTTTATCGTGTATGATTGCACAATGACTGGGCCACCTACCATTGGATCGAGTGTGGATATCAAAATCGATTTTGAAACAGAGACAAATATACCAGCGAAAACATCTGCCTATTGTATGATTCTGTACCCGCGTGATTAGAGCTATGTTCCCGTGACTGGTCTTGACACCAAATATAACTAAAGACTCGCATGTCATCTCTCGTCAGAAGTGTTGTGATCGTGTGAGAGGAACGATCATGTCAACGCTTGAAGTGCTGCAGCAGGAAAAGGAGAGGAAAGACGAGAAGGAGAAAAAAGAAGTCAACAGTTCTCGTAAAAAAGAGGGAAACGTACACCGGGTTCATATCATCGTATGATCCGAGTGGAGAAAGAGAAGGAGGAGGAGCAGGAGGTGTGTTGTCATTGCGGTATGAAAAAGAAGATGAGCAAGTTGCGTGGACATGTGACTGGTACAAAGAGAGGAAGAGAAAGGCGACAGGGGCAAGAGGTCTCTCTCCCCTACCCGACTCAAGAATATGCAAAATGGTTTAAGGAGGGAGTGAAACATGTTATTCTTCAATCAGTGCACTCCTGATTGTATAAAAAACTATGTATTCCCTTATTTTGCAATAAAAAACCTATGGTATAATCATGTTCTGTCAAGTTCTTTCTTTTCCTTTCCTTCCCCCACCGTTGTGCTGATGAAAAATAAAAAACACTATACATAGAGATTATACTATTTTTATTCGTATAAAGAATACACAGCGAGAAAAAACAGCATTGGAATTCATACATGCATACATTTTCCCTCTCTTTTTTTAATAAAATGTAATCATAATATTGTATTCATCACCGACATTTTTAACTGTCATAGACAAGAATTTGTTTAGGTCTTGTTGCGTTTTGAATATCTCAAAATATCTATAAAACAAAAAAAACCGTAAATGAAAGTTTTAATACAGGGTAGTCGAATGTATATTAGAAACCAACATACTTATTGGGGAAGAAACATTTGAAGTTGTTGGTGTCTTTTTTCCATATTGTCTTTCCAGAATTGTCTTTTTTTCATATTTTGTTTGTACAATTTTACCGCGCACTGGTTTGAAGACTTCGGCGTTGGAAAGTTCTGAATGTTTGATGAGTGGTAGAATGTTGTAGCTCATGACATTTTGTTTAAATTACCTGCAGATAGAATGTTGTTGTTTTTAAATAATGAAATTAATCTATTACATCATAAAAATTATTGTACATCAATTTTATAAACTTTAATGCTTCACACTCTTCTTCTGTAACATTCTGCTGCTCTGTACGTGGTATTTCGTCTTGCAACCTGAATAGAACAAAATAAAGTAAATGCACACACACCTCTCTACTTTCAAACGCAACACTCTATATGTTTAAGTTTAAAACTGACTTACACAGCTTGCTGTGAACGTAACACCATCTTCTTGATTTGTGGTTCCTGTGAGGAGGGAGCAGTAGTACAAGAAGACGACGACGATGACGACTCAACCCTCCTCTTTCGACCCATTTTTCCTTTTCTTCTTTAAATACTGACGAAATCTATGTACAATAAATACAAAGTTAATATTTCTTATCTTTATAGGCACAAATACAACGTTTTTCATCTCAAGTTATACCAAGTAAAACATACGTGACGTGTTTTATGTTCACTCCTTTTAATGTAGCCAAGAGCTTCATATCCGTGACGGTTATGCGTTGCATCTCATCAGAAGGAGATGGAGGAGGAGGGGGAAAGAATAATAATTTATCTCTTCTTCATCACTCATGCGTATAACATCCATTTGTTCACTGTAAAAAGAAACGGAATGCAATTAACATTATTATTATTATTATTATTATTATTAACGATCGATGTGTTTAAAGAAGCGAGACCGACAATTCTTTTGCAGTCAAGATCGACGGTATCACAATTCGTTGACAATGTCACACGCGCATGCAATGGGTTGCGAAATTGGTGACCGCCACCACCACTTTAATTCGGAAAACAAAATTATATTACAATACTTACGTAGATTGCAAATTTTCTTACTTCTCCATGCTCGTTTAAAATGTTGCTGTTGTCTGGAAAGAAACCATGTGACTGCAGTCGCAGAACTGCTGCTGGGTGTTTCTGGTCGAGTTTTATATACACTATTCCTGCGGCTATGATGAAACCAAATAAACACTTGTGCATGCCTGCGACAAAGACGATGCAGCTATACTTTTGCTGACGCCAACATTCTAAATACGTGTTTCACAGAGCTGGCGTCTGCGCTTTGACGTAGGTGTACATTCCTGCGACAAAGACGATGCAGCTTTACTTATGCTGACGCCAACATCATAAACACGTGTACCACAGAGCTGGCTTTGGCGCTTTGACCAGGTGTTGCAAGACGCAGGTGTGTAGTATTCTCATGTGTCAACATTCTTTTTCCCGTGGGAAAGCGAAACAGAGCACGTGCGCCTCGAGAGATGGGTATATAAAAGCTGCTGCAGACTCTCAGAGATCAATGCTTTGTGAGACTGCATCATTGAAGAAGATCTAAGTGGGTGGTCCTTCTACGCAAGAAATAATGTTGATCAAGCATGGCAGATTTTAGAAGATGAGTTTTCTCTCTCTCTTTCTATGAACTTTTAACAGAAAAGAATTGAAGTTGATAAATGGCATAATTTGTAAAAGTCTGACCAGATAAATAATAATAAATAGTTGTAATTGCAACTGTTGTTGATAATACCATATTAATAATACCATATTATTAAAATTAATACTAGATTAGTAACTTCAATAAATAAATTTTATTGTTATTAATAATACTAGATTGTTTAATTTTTATTTGATTTATTTTCTTCATAGGATATCTTGCAGAAGTGATGGGGGACGAAAAGAATGGCGTCTCTCAATTCGTCATTTATTTTGGAAAATTTTCCTCAACACTACCACTTCACATAATCTCTCATGTCATGTTGACCTCCTTCCTTGTTTTAAGAAATTCGCCAAGATAATGAAAGAATGATGATGATAGTGGAGGAGGTGGCACGGAAGGTGTCAGAGGAGTTGGAGGAGGAGTAGCAGGAACAACAACTACCTGCTCAAGAGATGGATGTGACGGTGCACGGTGTGTATGCCACCATGATACTTTGTTTTTAAAACGATGCTTCACGACTATTTGTTCTAGTTCATTTTTTGCTCAAGACATTCGTTTTTTCTTCTAGATATTGAATGGGAGGAATATGTCCTATCGTTTGAACGACACATCTCAGGGAAGAAGGGGAAGGTGTGTGATTGTGTACAAGGGAGCGGTGTAGTGCAACCAACTGTGATTCGTTCTACCCGAGATCTTGAACCGTTTCACTGGTCAGAACATGAGATAACCGTGGAGGGTGAGCGGGGTGAGGTGGGTGAACGCGAACAACAAGGCAGTGGTGAGGTGCAACCTTCTGTGATTCGTCATACGCCCGATCTCGAATAGCTTCAGTGGTTAGAACGCTGTCTCTTTGAACGGAAATATTTTGCGTGGAAGTATAGCTAATACCATCGACATGCAACAACCGTCAACATTTTTAGACTACTGTCAAGCATCTTTCCTTTCAACATTGCGTTGTTTACACCATCCTTACTACAAAATTATCGCATGTTTAGAGGGTGAATTTGTGCTTGAAAAACCTTCCGCGTCTGAACATGATCGTATGCAAACCTCAAAAATATTTCTCTTTATCCCAGCACGTGTTTTTTCTTCTTCTTATTCTGAAGAGAACTATCATATTCATATTGTGGGGCCAATCAACACACATTTCGATGAGTTTCATGAGCGGGATAGCGGTAAAGCGTTTTAAAATGATGCTCTTCACATCGATTCTTACCGCATAGATGGCAACCGTGTCGAATCTGCCTATGTCAAGTTTTCTCCACCCTATAGTCATGCGAAATAAGAAATCGTTAATGTAAAGAGTGTTGATGAGATGTGTTTCATTTGGTCCTTTGTAGCATATCGCTATCATCATAATCTCTAACACATTTATTACACGGAGGCGCTGAATCAACACCACATCAACCTCTTATTGTATATAGAACATTACTGTTGGATAAAAGATGTGGGACGATTACTCGGTAGTCAATTGTCGAAACATGCACATTGCATATTTTCATGTGAGTCATGTTTACGTGTTTTCCGGCACCACTGAACATTCAACTCACGATTATCACACGGGAGCACCAAGGCAGGTCATTTCACCTTCATGAGAAAACAAGAACACGTATTTTTTAAAAATTATGGAAGACAACAGCGCACGCATCTCGTGATCTATTGTGATTTTGAAGCTTTCACGGAACTCATTGCATCGTGTCAACCACCGGTCCACGCATTCTATTCCGAGGCATATGTGCATCAAATACCTTTTGCAGTCGGACTCCAGGTGGTCTACACCTTTCATGTGGCGCGCAACTGCTATATATCGTTTCGCGACCGTGATGTAACGAACCAGTTGTTGCAGACGTTAAAGGATATTGCACATGAATATGAAGCATGTGTCAAGAACCTCCTACCGTTTGTGATGAATCCCGAAGATGACATCCGCTTTCGTAGCGCGACATTGTGTTGTATTTGCGGGAAAAGTTTAACACAAATAAACCGCGTAGGTGATAACAATCACATCACCGGAGCATATCGCGGCGCCGCACACAACGCGTGTAATGTAAATTATCAAGTGCCTCGTCACTTTCCTATATTGATTCACAATTATGCTTCTTACGATTCCCATTTCATTCTTCGCGCGATAGGTAAAGATCCAAGTATAAAAAACTTTATCGTGCTCCACAATTACGAGCGTTTCATCTCTATTTCAATACGTGTAGGCAAAGTGGAGCTTCGTTTACTCGACTCCTTTAAATCTCCTTTAAATTTACGTCTAGTTTTCTCGATGCTTTGATATGCACCCTCCGTCCGACGGATTTCACACATGTTCGCAAGCATTTTTCCGACGACACCCATTTCGTGTTGGCGTGCAGAAAGAGTGTTTTTCCATACAACTATGTCAATGCGGAAGCGAAACTCGAAAAAACGACATTACCCCCCAAGGATGCTTTTTTCAGTCGCCTATCCGGTATTCATATTTCGTACGAAGACTACATGCACGCGCAACACGTCTGGGAAGCGTTAGGGATTCGCAATATCTGACTATTTAGATTGTTTTTTGAAATTCAATGTGGTTGTCTTCACTGACATCTTTGAATCGTTTTGAAACTTGTGTATCCATGTGTATTGGCGCGATCCTACACACTATCTCATCATACAGTCTCTGTCGTAGGATGTCATGTTAAAAAAGAAGTAGGTGACATTGAAACTACTTACCGACGAGAAGATGCTCCTCTTTTTCGAAAAGGGCGTCCGCGGTTGTTTGCGTCAAGTGAGTGCGTGACATGCGCGAGCCAATAATGACATCATGGATGTCAACTTCAACCCGTTAGAAGGTGATCGTTATCTTCAATACATTGATTATAATAATCTGTATGGGCAGGCCATGTCACAAGCGGCGATTTTTAATGGGTGTCGGGCGTTGCAAACTGTGATGTGGCGCGAGCAGTTGCGAAGAACGCGTCTCGCTAATATGTGTTAGAAGTGGTTTATGACATTCCGGAACATCTCAATGATACACTCATCGGCTTTCCGCTTTATCCCGGAACGCAAATACCACCTCATCCGCAAAGTCGGCAACCGAAACTGATGGCCACACTTCTTCCGAAATGACACTATGTCAACAACGTTAGAAATTGACAACAAGCGTTAAACATGTGCAACACACTCGTTCACATCCATCGCATTCTCTCCGTTCGTCCATGTCATTGGCTTCTCCCCTACCTCGAACATAAAACTGCATTGCAAAATAAAGCCACCTCTTCTTTCGAAACGAATTTCTTTAAATTGATGGTCAATCGTACGGCAAGAGTTGTGAGAATGTGCGTCAACATCGACGTATCTATTTCGTCAACACGTGGGAGAAACTCATTGCAGATCCGGCGTTTCTCTGTAGTCGACCGATCGACGGAATCATTGAGCTTTCTAAAATAGAAGTGCATATGAATAACCCTATTTACGTTGGATTTTCGATTTTAAAACTTTCCAAATACCACGTTCGATTATATGCTTCTGAAACCGCGCAAACCCGGCATGAAACTATTGTATATGAACACAGTTATATTTTGTCGACGTCAAGTAATCTGTAACGAGTCCGTGGGGTCACTATCATATTCCATCAGATGAGTGGCAATCTGTCGTCGTGAGCAGTCGTCGTCGTCATGGAAGAAGATATCACAAATCTTGCACGCAATATCATCCACGCCACGCCCATTTAAGATGGTGGTTCGACAATGTGTGATTTGGCAATCGATAAACATTTAAATATATTAATTTTGTTTGAGAAATTGGATCATCATCTTGAATGTGACACACAACACAGTCTCATGTAAGAACGGGACACCGTCCTGCGACGCGCGCACTGGTCTATGTCGTCTCCAACTGAAAATCTGCCAGCCACATGTGATGGAGCTGACCGATTATAACTGATCAACTCTTTGATTATCCGTAATTTTTTTCTTCCCCTTATTTATACTACACTATTATAATGTTACACATTTTTTAATATATCAGATCATGTGACTGACAATAATTCTGCCTTGGTACAGTCCCTCTCGATGGGTTTATTATTTTTTGTATATATTTTTCCATATTCATTTTTTGTATATCCTTTGTATTCTCATTTTGGTCAACTTTGGACCACGATAACAAATACTAGTAAGGCTCAGTTTGTGAGTTTCTTCACTAGACACGTCGTGAATTTGGGATAGGAGGATCAGCGTCTAAAGAGGATCTAGATTATATATTCTAACGTACCCAAAATCCAATGGGTAACAAATGTTAGGTTGTATTAAGATAATTATAATAAAAAAAATAAGGTTCGGTACTTCTGATGTGATTTACCACAGTATATTCTGATAATAGGAAATAATACATATAATATTAACAATAATTACAATTTTCTAATGACCCCACAATACCAAAAGACANAACGTTATGTAAAGCTCAAAATCTTGGGTCGTGCAATTACAATGGAAATTTACACAATGAAATTTAATACAGAAAAAACAATATTTAATACAAGCACGAAATGAGCTATGGCTAGTTTTCCTTCTTGATATTTTATTAACAGTTTATTAATTTGATTTCTTTTTTACTCTTCTTTCTTCTCAGAATGAACCCCAAATTTTATTACAGTGAATTCGGAAATAACAATTTCAATGCAATGTTGTCCTTTGCAAGGTACTGATTGGCATCGAATTACAAACTGAATTTAAAATCCCTAGTTCACGAAACACTTTTGTACAATGTTCGTCTCGCAGAGACGTATACTCACAACAGCGAATATTTCTTCCAAACCGTGTTCAATTTCAACAGCTCGAAATACCGCTCTCCTTCAATTGTAGGTACCAGCTGCTTCGTCCAGTGACCTTGGCCTTCGCCCGTTCTACCACGATCCTCCAACACGTGTTTCGTTCGCTCAGCCCTTCGCCTCGACCGTCGGCGTAAAATTGTTCCGTATTCGTACTATAACTTTAAATGGTATGTTGCTAGCTTCACTTGGAGCTCTTTATCCAACAATATCACGTACTTTTACGTCCGTAATATCCGGCCGTTCTCCCTTTGATCTCGCGTACGACAAAAAATATCATAAAATGATATAAGCCAAATTTATATCTCCACGCCTAATGCAAATATCGAATTCAATAATCAAATCTGATTATGTACTATCAATTCGGCTCAACTCTCTTTCTTCTAATAACTTCACGTGCGATTATATTGCGACTCTACGCTGATGTTCTGCGTGATCAAAAATCACACGTCTCGAATCAAATAAGCAGGCGTCTA
>NNCF01130619.1:207292-225169 GCA_002313205.1 Laupala kohalensis | reverse complement strand
ATATATATATATATATATATATATATATATATATATATATATATATATATTGTATGTATAAATACTCATTCTCATATTTTTTTTAAAATTCGTTGTACATTTACTCACCTGGTGAGGGTACTCCCACAAAAAAGGATCATAAAGAAAAATATTAACAGTAAAAAAAATATTGATAGATGAGAATATATGTTATGCTAGCAAAGGACATGTGTTGTCATGTTGATATTTATATTGCTACACCGTCTTGATGCACTCTACACTATCTCATTATTTATACTACCTCCCCGTCTCATCCATGACACCCGTCATCACATCCATCTCTCTCACAAAACCACTGCACTCGTGGATAACAGCGCAGTACACCGTCGACTGTCGTTGTAAGTGGATCGTGTTGGTTGCATGAGCGTGTTGCATCTTGGATTGATCAAGATTGTGCAATATTCATTGTGCAAAACTGCGTCATCCTGTGGTGTAAGATTGCACCTGCCCATGAGGTAAGATTGCGCAATACTCGATTGCGTCGTCTTATGAGGCAAGATTGCGCAATCGTGTGATGCAACTTCGCATCATTCTGGTCATGTCGCTTCTTCACCCCACCCCTCTTTTGTGCTTAAACTGGCACACCCGTGTTCAAGGTTTCGAAGCAACACGTACGTGCACAACATCTGACACCCCATCAACCTTTCTCCACCCCTTTTTGCGTTCAAACCGGCATAAGTGTTATTGTTATGGAGGGATACTGTGATAGTACCTGCTCACCTGTGTACAAGGTCACCCTACACTACATCCACCCCTTTTTGCGTTTAAATCGGCACAAGAATCCTACTAATTTGGCTATTATGTAGTTGTACATCAGTCATCCCCCTTTCATCGTCCCCTCTCGGTAAAGTTAATCTCAGAGTGTTTGCTTCCTCGTGGTGTTTTCTGGACTTATTTAGTTGAATCCTAGTCTTCCTTATGATAACCTCTAATTCTGTCTTTGAGCATGCGATGATGCAGAAAGAATTCGTCAGACCAGAAACTGCAAAGGTGTTAATAGATTGGAAGAGGTGCTTACTATATAGATCAGTTTGACACAACATTCACACTCTCTTGCTATACTCTGCTGTAAATGAATTCTTATTGCTGGATTGATCTATTTTCCTGGACTGTTCATACCATAAGTATTTATAAAGTTCACCAATGTCCAATGCTGCTATACGCCTCCCCTGCTCAGATTCAAATCCAACTATCTCAAGTTTACCTCTACGTATATTAAGAATTTTGCATTTATCCACGCTCAGTCATTCTGACGCCACGTGAGAATTGCCCGACACTCTTGATCCCACATATCGTGTGATGGAGCATACATCTTCAGGTCGTCCATGTACAATAAATGTGAGATTACATGATTTGCTTCGTAGGAGTTCAAGCAATACTCAACTCTCGATCAGTTCAATATGTTATATAGGGATTTGATTGCCAGACAAAACCACAAAGAACTCAGTAAAAATCCTCTTCTAAGTGGTATTTCTGGGGTATGTGACACCTGTTCAGTGGCTGGATGAGAGATTACTTTTCTCCAACTCTCCATCAAGTTCTTCAGAATATATATCAGCACATAATAAACTTTATTCAATTCCAAAACTTTGATCAACCATTCATGGGGAAGAGTGCCATACGCTTTGAAATAATCTATGTAACAAAATGAGAGTGTTCTATTCTTCTTTTGGAACTGTCTGAGAATGACTGAGTCCATGATCAATTGTTCCTTGCATCCTTTACTCCCTTTTCGGCACCCTTTTTGCTCGCTATTATTTTGAAAAATGTTTGCAGATATGTGATAGGACGATAATTTGCTGGATCTAAGTAATTCATGTGCTTCAGTCAAGACACATCACAAAATGTCGTTGATGTTATTCCTCGAGTCTTGTGCACCTTTTCTTTGAGCCATTCATCATGGTGACCTTATGAGAGGGTAAGGGAAAGTTGAATGAGGGCGGGAAGAAAAGGTTTCAAAAAAGGAAGGAAATGTGGATGGTATTGGGATAAAGAGTCTGCCCTGCACCTAAGTGCAGTGATGGTGTTTCCCAGGATGACTGTTGGGACAACAATCTACCATCTAACTATTCAGGTCCACCCCGGGTATTTAGTGTTCCAGGTACCCACCCAAGGGACGAGTGCTCCCCTATCCGCCACTTGAGGATGAGCCCGATGGGAGACCACCAGCCATACACTTTATTTTTATTATTGTTGTTGTTGTGCACTTGTTTCTTCTCTGTTTAAACAGGTAGTTGGGGCGGACATATACGCCAAGCCAGAAATAAAATTTGGCCTTAGTCGAGATTAAGAAATTTCCCTGTTATGTGACATGTTTGTAATATAACGGATTTTTGTATTTCCAGCAGTACATTTCTGGTCAATGGCAATTTTGCATAATGTCCTATGTTTAGGAACTGACTCCAGTTGCTGAAATTATTAGGGGAATAATTAATACTTCATTTTCTTTCCAAATCTTTTGAATTTCTGTCTTAAGCGCCTGATATTTTCGAATTTTTATTTGTTTTGTCTTTTTTAAATTGTTAGTGGAAGGAACAGATACATCAATAATAAAAATTATTCTTTTAGATTTGTCTATTAACATTATGTCTGGCTTGTTATAATCTATTGTTCTGTCTGTAATGATTTGCTTATCCCAGTACGAAGTGGCATTTCTATTTTCCTAGACAGGTGGTGGATCGAATTTATAATAGAGGGTATCTGTTTCAACCAAGTTTAAGCTTTTATCTAGCAGTTGGTGAATTATATTGGCAGATTGTTTATGTCTGCAGGTGTAGTCTAAGGGGGGAGTACTTGGCACCATGAAATAATTTGATGGCTTGTTTCATTGCACGTTTAGCATGCTCAACATAATCCACCGACATTCTCATGCAGAATTTCTTATCTGTAATATCTAGTTGGTATTGCTTGATCCTGTATAGCACACACAAACCGTTCAGTCTCTGCATAGAGTCGGTCTGTTTCAGCCATAAAGTTGATTCTTCCTTGTCAACATAGGCATACTGCAGAGAATTTTGGAATTGTCCAAACAATGGTATAGTAAGCCATTTTGCACCATGGAATTTTATATAATTTATTGGTATTTCAAAATTTCCCGATAACGTAAAGGGAGTGTAATCTTTATCTAAACGAACAAGTAACTGATGAAGAGGGTCGTGACTGCTCTTAAAATAATTTCTTAGTTTTGTAATCTGCGAATGACAAAGATTTGCTATGCCTAACAACTCCCTTCCCCTTCTGACTTTGGCAGGTAAAGGCGGTCAACAAATCCTTTGGCATGGTGCCTTTTAAATTTTCTCATGAGAGTGCGCGATTTTCTGTCGATATTGTCCATATGTGTGTGGGACCAATTAACAATTTCAAATGTATTTGTTACAACGGATACTGCCCAGCTATTTATTGTCATAATAAGATTTTTTGCATTTAATTGTGTCTTCAATATTGAAATTAGCCTTTTTTCATTCTTGTTTTTGAAACACTCTTTGAGGTCCGAGTGGTCAAATTTGCGATTTTGTAGGAAGCCAAGATACTAATAATTTTTATCTGATTCTAGGCATTTTATAAATAATACAGTTGACACTTCAAAATTTTCTCCAGACATGACTTTACCTCTATTAATGTGCATGGTAGCACATTCATCTAATCCAAAGGACATTTTAATGTCAGAGCTATAGAACTGTATGATTTTTAGAAGGCTGTGCAGATTATCAAAAGAGTTAGCAAACACCTATATGTCGTCCATATACATTAACTGGGTAATGTGGGATGTTCTCTGCTTTGTTTCTTATTTGTAACCAAATCGTGTTTCATTGAGAAGTTTCGTGAATGGATTCAAAGCCAGTCAAAACCATAACGAACTTAGTGAATCACCTTTATAAATCCCCCTTCTAATTGGCATGTTACAGGTAGCGATAGATGCATGATGTATTTAGGTCATCCAGTTTTTCATTATTCCCTCCATGAAATTAGCTATTGTTGGATTGATCTTATAAATTTTGAGAACCTGAATTAAGCATGAGTGAGGCACTGAATCAATTGCTTTCTGATAGTCGATATATGACATGGATACATTTCTTGATCTTTTTCGACTCTGTGTTAAGATAAAAGGGGGTCAATAATAAGTTGCTCTTTTTAACCGATAGATCTCTTGACGGAACCTGTCTGCTCCTTTGCCAGTACCGAATTGTTATCCAAAAAATTGAAAATCATGTCCACTATTATTAATGTCAGTAATTTGTAAATAGTAGGTAAGCATGTGATTGGGCGATAGTTTTGAGAGTTATCTTAACTTCTAGTTTTGATGAGGTAAGTAATACCTAGTGTGAGGAATTGTAGAGCATCCTCGGGTTTCTGAAACGCAAGGTTAAAATAAGAGGCTAGCTGTTCATGGACACAAGTGAACTTCTGCCACCAATAATTTTGTACTCCATCGATTCCTGGCTTTCCAGTTCTGGGTTTTCTTCAAAACTGCATTGATATCTTTTGTAATTAAAAATTCAGACATCGATGACAGTTGATTGTTTGCTTCTTCCTCTTGGGCAATCCACTCTGCACTTTAAGGTGGACTTCTTCTGACCATAGTTTTCCAGAACTTCTTTTCTCACCTGCGAATTTACTTGTGGGACAGCGTGATTTCCTATTGAACTTTAGAATTTCTTCTGATTTCTTTGAAATGCTCGATTTTGTGTTATGCTAAATAACTTGTGTGCTTCGAATTCTACTTTTTACCTGAAATTTCACATTTGATGTCTAGTTTTCTAAACAGTTGGCATGAGATTCTGTATCAACGTGTTCCCTCTTTCACCATTCATGTACGATGTCAAATGTCCGATTTCTCGGCGCAGGGTCTTCATGGTTACTTGTAATCTGGTATACCAAGCTGGCTTTTGGCTGCAACGAGGTCTTCTTCCTGCAGAGAATCCACCAACAATTTTCTGGAAAATGGGAATTTTCATAAATTCGAGGAGTGTGACACCTGCACAATATATTGCAAGATGAAGTAATAGTAAATAATTTCTTTCTGAAGAGAATTGGGGTATTACCTGGTTGAAATATGTTATAACTGGATTTGATAGTTTGTTTGGATTGAGTATTACAAGGGATGGTGTGTGATCATGATTGGTCATATAAAATGATATTACGCCTAAAGGATTGTTCTACTTTGAAGTACAGTTCATCTTCGACCACTTTTTGTCCCTTTTCATTTTCATGTTGTTCAAAATTGGGCTCGTTCTTTTCATTTTCTGGATGTAATCGTGGGAAAAGTTAAATGTTCAATAAATTGTAGCCTACTACTGTCTTAATTTGCTCTCTTTCTAAGGGGGATACATAATTCTTTTTCCAAATGAGTTTCCTTCTATTGGCTAAAATTTGTTTTGTGAATGTGTGGTTCGGGTGATGTTCTTTGAAAGCTTGAAAAAGTTTAGTCCTCAATAAAGGTCTTTCTACGTCCTGACATTCATTTACTTCATAATAGAGACGTGTTAGTTCTACATTTGCTTCTTTAGTCCATTTGACACGACCTGCTGTTTTCTTTTTTGATGTTCCGATCCTTTGAACGGCCTGTTCTTGAGGAGTAGGCAAGCTCTCTGGAGAAAGACTGAGATCTTGTGAGTCCATATGGTCACTTAGAGCATTACTGCAAGAATATCTGGTGCCGCTAGATTCTTCACAGGGATAAATGTTCTTCAGACATGCGGCTCTACCAACTGTCTGCGGTCTCTCTCGACCCGGGTGTAGACCGATCCGGTTTTTGGTTCTCTTTTGCTTTGTTCGTCCTTTTCCATGGTTTGTCCCACGAGAAGCAAGGGTAATAGAGTCGAGTGCAGCAGAGTCCCGCGTTTCTACACTAAGGCTTTATATATTTGGAAGGCGCCAGGTATCCAGAGGGTATCGTTCAGAACTGATTAACCCATAGCCATCCATTACCTAGACACAATAGCTTCCACCTCGGCATTAAAGATTTTCTTCTCGAGGTTCACTCCTCTAGACCCGCCGTGTTCTGCATAAACAGGGTCACCTCGTGTACGATGTGGCTATTCACCACGCACGGACAGTTTTGGATGCAGCGTCATTAGAGTAAAGATTTTGCATGACTCCTCATCTGATCCCTTGGGTGTCAGGACCAGTGTCAGGTGAATCTCGTAGAAAGGTACTACCTCTCCCAACCTCCTTGACCCCTATTATTATTATTTATTATTATTATTATTTATTATTATTATTTATTATTATTATTTATTTTCATGAACTATTTTTACAACTTGTAGTTAGATTCAGGTGAGGTGCTGGGTATACCAAGCATCCTCACCTTAAGCAATATCACAATTTAAAAATCTTCTGATTTTTCTACAGGTGTTACGGATGGCTGCTTTTTTTAAAGTTAGAAATATGTTTTTTATGAGATAAAGCCGCTCAGATGCAG
This sequence comes from Laupala kohalensis, assembly GCA_002313205.1. Classification (NCBI taxonomy): domain Eukaryota; kingdom Metazoa; phylum Arthropoda; class Insecta; order Orthoptera; family Trigonidiidae; genus Laupala; species Laupala kohalensis. The sequence continues at coordinate 218,709 of NNCF01130619.1, read as the reverse complement.
ACTGTGAGGGATGACTCCAGTGGTGGACAGAACTATAGGAACTATATATACACACTCCATATTCCATAAGCGAACAATTTCTGTTTTCAAATTTTCGATTTTTTGAAGTTTATCATTATAAGTAGTTTGTAGGTTGTGGGTGTTGTGGGTTACTGCAATATCTATGATGTGTGTGATTTTCACGAGTTTGTCTATTAGAATAATATATGGTCTGTTGTGATGGATTGTCTTGTCGGTGAGGACTGACCTATCAAAATAAATTTTGAACTTGCCGTTCTCTAAAATTGATTTTGGGAAGTACTTGTAGTACGGGACAGTGTCTTCTATTAGTCCGTACTTCCCGCAGAGTTTCTGATGGAAAATATTAGCTACCTGATTGTGTCTGTGGGTGTAATTTGTCTGTGTTAATAGAGAGCATATTCCTGTGACTTGCTGTATATTTTCTGGTTCAATTTTGCATCTCGTACATTTTTCATCTGCTATGTCTGTGTCTTGCAATATAACTATTCTGTACTTTTTGTGCTTATTACTTGGTCTTTAATTGCCATGAGAAAACCCACCGTTTCCGAATATAGATCCCCTTTTGTACGTCAGGTTTTCGACTTAGCTTTGTCAACATGAGGTTCATCTAGATCATGAGGATGTCTACCATGAAATGGTTCAGATTTCCATTAGCTAATTCTCTGACTTATTTCAACGTTAATTTCATTTGGTTGTGGAGAGTAGTCTGGTAAATTTAAAGGAGTATATTTCATGTCAGCTGCACATATGGAGAGGTTGGAATTTATCCTACCTCGGTGTTTGTGAGCATTCTCTCACGCCCCGCCCAGGGGGCAACTCCTGGACCGACGTGTCCAACCAGTTCGCTGGACGGAAGGAAGAAACCCTTCAGTTAATAGCTTCAACTAGTATACTGGGGCTACAAGGGGTAATAGTAAAGTCGAGGTACGTAAGGACACGATGGCTTCAACGAATACAATACAAATGCACATATGGTCTTGTAAAAGTTAGATTCTTCCTTCCTCTTGTGAAAGAAAGCTCAGAGTTGCTTTATTTGTTAACTGTGTAGGTTCTTCAAATGGATAATGCTCCTTCCACCTTTCTTGCGAGGCAGACTGTGCCTTCTACATTTGAGCTCCTGTGGTGTGACCTATTGTTCGTCAATATGGTCCTGACTTTTCGCTGGTGGTTATCTACATATGTTAGTGTCCACGACACTACTCCAAATGAATACGTGAGGATAGGAATGGCAAATTATTTAATTGCTTTTGTTGAACTTCGGTCATTTAAATACGAATGAATTAATTTCTCTACTCGATCTCCAAATTCCTCAGTTAGTTGCTTCTTTATGCATGTATGGTCAATGCATCTAGATTGTTGTAGTCCCAGATTATTATTATTAAAAACACGTGGAAAATAGTATCTTTGCCTTCTAGCATATGTGCTACTTTGCATAATTTTGTAGATATTGTAATTACGGCACTCAGTTAAAAGTACATACTTTCTGAAAGCATTTGGAGTTGTGTATCACGAGAGTAAACCAATTGCTCAGTATAAGGTTTCTTATTCTCTGCTATAATTTTTAGTATTTATCTTTTATATAATTCAGTTTACTTATGTGTATCTGACTAGCATTTCCCCATAATTTCACTTCATATTTTAATACTGATTATACATGTGCTTTGTATACTATTTTAAATACTGTTTTGTTTAAATAAGGTTTTATTACTTAAAAACACCAAAAATATTTTGTAATCTTATCAAACACCATGTCAACATGTATATGAAATTTCAAATGGTTAGCTAAATTAAATTCCATATTATTATATTCAGTCACAAAGTTCAATTCGTCACAGTTACAGTTAATGTTGGAAGTACACATAGAAAATTATGTATTTTCCTGCATATTAGCATATTTATACGTAATTTAAAACATATTAAATTTGTCATTGAAGAATTTATGAACAATTTATTCTTATTTGACCATTTAACTATTTCATTAAACTCCTTTTGTACGAAATTTTGACAAACCTTAATCTCCGTTAGAATAGCCTAGATAAGATTACGACATCGACATATATTTTCTAACATAATTCTATATACTAGTAACATAAGTAATCAATGAGACAAGCTTGAGTGCAAATAATAATAATAATAATAATAATAATAATAATAGATTAGCACCTGTGCGGGCATTAGTCCCCCATCTGGCACCTCCCCAGGTGGTGAAGAGGGAAACGCTCACCCTTGAGTGGCTACAGAAGAAATAAAATACCCATGGTGTACCTAACTAGTTAGATGGAAGACTGTGGTCCCGACAGTTATTCTGGGAAGTACCATCACTGCATTTTGGTTCAGGGTAGGCCCCTTTTCACAATACCATCTATATTTCTTTCTTATCTTCCTCCATCCTAACCCTGTCCATTTCTTTTCTTCCCACCCTCACGTGACCCAGGGGGGGTACGTCAAGGGTCCTTGGTAGCAGGTTTCGGGGCGTCGTCAACCTGCTACTGTAATGTTGAAGAAGTGGTCAACTTGGCATTTTTGACAGATAAACCCTCAAGCGGAGAACTTTTTGAGAGGAGCTCCAAGATTCCAAGGTCCCCCAATTACGTCAAAAAGGCCGAGAAGAGTAGGATAAATGTTAATACTACTACACAAGAAGAAACCCGTAGAACACCAACAGCACAATGCGCAGATAAAGATATCTTCATTAGCATAGGGGAAAAGTGGAAGAAGTTCAGGAAACAGAAGATTACTAGAAAACACTTCCTTCAGAATTTGTTCTTCAGAATTTGAATGCTGTTAAAATTAACGTGCTGAAGAACAATTCCGTAATAATAAAGGATTTCTTAGCGAAGGCCATCCAGACAAACAGATGTGTGGTAATTCGAGAGGAAAGAAAGGAAATCTCCTTTGCACTGGGTATCCTCGAAAAACGGGCGATGGCAGCGGGGAAAGACACTCCGACGACAAAATTGACAAAGTCTGACACGCACACTACAAGAAAGCTGACCCCAAAACTCAATCTCAATTGAGTAAGAAAAGAAGCGTCAAGTTCATCGTCGGTAGGAGAGAATGACGCTACAAGAGGGAAAAAGCTAAGGAGATGGATGACGTAGAATCAGAGGAGACGGGTGAGTGGTAGAAGCTTCCTGACCATCACAAGAAAGCAAGAAGAAAAGAACAAAATGCTAAAGAAAGAAGCACCAATCAAAGTAAGATAATCCCTTAGTCAAGCGACCAAAGTCTAGGCTCATGAAGGAGTTTCCTATGTTGGCATAATACAAAATAAAAGAAACTGTTGCCACCAATGAACATAACACAAATTTCGGTCAATAAGGACACAAAATAAGGAAATCCTCGTTGTGCTCGAAAAGAACCCCAACATAGCTTCACTACACGAATCATTAAGTAAGACAATCGGATACAAAGCGAAGTGAACATTCTGACGCCAAGAACCCTTGTAATACCCTTGAACGACGAAACCATAACGATTAACGAAGTAATAGAAGCAGTCAAATGGTATGCAAGTATTGAAGGTTCCCTCATAAAATCTTGCTTCCTCACAAACTAGCGGAACGCACAAGCAACGATCATGTTGCCTTCAGAGACGGCCTGAAAACTCCTTGAGACGGAAAAGATTAAAATTGGTTGGTTTGACTGCCGAATCACAGAGAAAACTCAGATAAAGAAGTGTTTCAAATGCCTAGGGCATATCTCCCTAAGCATATCTCCCCAAGATACAGAGGTCCGGACCGCAGAAATATCTGTTACAAGTGGGGAAAACCAATACACCTTGCCAAAGACTGCAACGGGAATATCGAAAATGTTATCATTAAAGATTAAAAAACCAAGATATGACTATATTCTAGGAAGCAAAAATGTACCTCGTTTACAGCAGAACTTAACAAGAAGAAAGCTACTTTCTCCACGTAATTATGGTACAAAAGGGCAAGCACAAGACTTTGCTAATGCATGTTGCTTACGAGAGAGGAGTGGACGTGATACTGACAAGCAAACCGCTCAATAGAGTGGACTGCTCTGTGTGGTATCAATAATCATCCAAAATAACTGACATTGACATCAATGACAGAAATTCCCGTAAATTCATCGACGAACTTGGTATGAGTCTAATTACGAACACATATTATCTATTTCTCTCCAAACTACCCACTTGAGATATTTAAACTGCAAATAGACGTGATGGAAGATAGCATAAAAGTGTCAAATTGGGATATAGCAATCGGTGATTTAATAGCAAATCGATACATTGAGGAATAATAACAAGAGAGAGGACGCTCAAGGTGAAAGCAGATAGGAAAAGCGTCTGGAACACGTAGAAACTTGACTCGGAGGAGGCGAAGGCATCACTCGAAATATTAAGAGAGATACATAATCTAAACTGGACAACGAAAGGAGAATCTTTCGAAGACGCAGAAAAAGATATAATGAACACAATAACTAATACCTGCAACGCAGCAATGCCGAAGCGAAGAGGTATGAACTCAAAACGAGGTGTATACTTGTTACGGAGCTGACATGACGTAAAGGTTCTTTTTACGATAATATCCTTCCAGGGCGACTGTTTAGGTTGCGAATTCCGCTTGCCTCTCAGGACCTCGCGCCCCGCATGTGCGTAGGCGTTCTAGACGCGCGCCTTTTCTAAAAAGCCCTTTCATGAAATTGTGTTAACACTTGACTACGATAATATCCCTTATGGCAAGCTGCTCCCATGTTATTAGAATTGCGCGGACATCCGGGCACGTGTATATCATTTGATTCACATTTACAGTAGTCCCCAACTTACATGTGGGTCGATTCGCTCGCCGCGGCAAACAAACCCCTTTTGTATCACTCTTTCTACGCCGCAGGGAGCTATTTCTCTAGACTCAGGGAATTAGCCCAAACACGCAAGGTACGCACTTAGGCGTCTCCCACCACATCGATATCCCCTACCCTTTTCCTAAATGCATTTTAATGCATGGGCCGACGCCCATCCCCCTCCACAAATTATTTTAGGGCCGTATGTAACTTTTCCCTTTCCGATTTGCTGCGCTCTCAGGAAGATATACCGCAATCCCCGAGAGACCCCTCGAGGTTACTAAAAGCAGAAGACCACCCATCCCGTGGTGCTTGTCTTTTGGGGAACTCATTGGAATCGCGACCGACGGAACGCCCGAGGATGTGACGAGACGCGACGAGCACGGCTGGACGCGAGAAGCGTCAGGCGCCGCTCACCACGACTCCTCGGAGTGCACCAGCTCTGTTGTCGATCCGCTTAACGGTAATTAAATGCACATGGAACATTCTAATTGACTCTGCCGTCTCTTTCTACATTAAGGCATGTCAATTCAATATGTTGAGTTTTCGCCCCGATAGGGGCATGTAACGTAAATGAGTAATCATCAGCCCATGAGGGCTCACATGCATTTGAATCATTAAAACTTTGTTATATTTTAATATGTATCTATATTTTATTAACCAAATGCCAAAATCTGAATAGGGAATCCATTCTACCTCTCTGCCAAGCAAGTACTCTATTTATTACCTCTGGGGTCTATCCTCTCCCGTCTTTGGGACGAAGACAACGCTACAATATATTAATAGCGACGACCCAACGCGACATACTGGTGGACCAGACCGAGATAGCCGATCTCAGGAAAGAGTGCACTGAAAACAGAGAACAAACTACAAGAGACAGAGTTGAAAACTATCCATTGGGGCAAGGCGTGTAAAATAGTGACGAAGAAACGTAAAGTCAAAAATCATTCCGGTCTGGATACTCCCGAGTAGGTCAAAACCATAATTCACGAGCTCTGAGAGGCATCGAAGAAAATGAAAACTGGGAAATCTCCGGGTACGGATGGAATACCCAATGAAGTATTATGGATAGTGACCACAGACTAAGTGTTTACTGAAGGTATTCAATCTCTGCTTAAAACACGAAATTATGTATGAAAACTGGGAGAGACAGAAATTAATTCTTCTACGCAAAGGTCACAAGTCATTACACATGCCATCCTCGTATTGACCACTGTGACTCCTCGACACGATGGACAAAGTCTTTGAAGGTTTGAATGACTTGAGGAACACTTTTCAATGGAAGGGAATTTGGTTTCAGGAAAGGAGGGAATTTGGCTTCAGGAAAGGGCTATCGACAACAGATGCCGTCATGGTAGTGGTGCACATCGTAGAAACGGCTAAAGCTGTGACCGGAAAGAGGAAAGGATTCTGTGCATTAGTGGAAAATAGACATCAGGTATGCCTTTAACTCTACACAATGGAAAGACAAAATAGAGGCTCTGGAGGTGAAGAAACAGGTACCAGAGTATTTATTGAGAATTGTGGAAGATCACCTTAATGAGAGGTAGGTCACATATTGAGACCGTGGATTAATTTAAGTAACAAATGAACCACGATCTCAAAAATATAATCAAAAATAAGTGTAAGAAAGTGAAACACGTAAAAGAACACGTAGAGCGGGGTCCGTGGCGAACAAGGGAAAAGAAAGGCGGCCGGCAAAAGTAGCGATTGGTAACAGGCTACAGAAACAGCTTTAGAATATATCCAATAGAAATTGTGGGGGGGGGGCTGAAAAATATATGAAGCTTTACTTGGGAGCGCTCAAAAGTAAGAGTATACCACGTGATCAAAATTTGTAGATAAAAAGCAGGGCAGAAAAGCACTGAAAGATTGTTTTTTGATTCTGAGGTGAATTCTGGGAGATTCTGAGTTTGATTTTTGTGGAGATTCTGAGTTGATTTGTGTGGTGATCTTGATCGTTGATTCGGTGTACACAGTCTGAGAGATTTTTTCTGTTGATTTTAAGAAGATATTGTTCTTGAGTTTTGAGTTGATTTGAATGATGACCCTGATGTTGATTTTTGATGGTGTATTGTGATGATGATTGTGATTTTGATTATTGAGTTGATTGTAATGAGGGTGGATTTTTGAGTGTTGTTATGGTGAGATAGTGGTGGCATTCGTAGAGTTGTGTTGTTTTTGGATGGGCGGTGAAAGAGCAATTAACGATTTTCCGTAAAGTGAAGTGGTGCGAAATTGACTCATCTTATGGCCATTATATCACAAATAGGGCCAAGAGTGAACTATTGGTAGGAAGAAAACCCAACGCGCAAATTGATTAAATGAACTGAAGTTAATAGGAACATGTCCGTCGTAGAGCCCAAGGTGATCATCGGTGCGAGTGACTATCGTAGAAGTGCCATCAATCAGCGTAATGAATAGTGAATGTAGGTGTGTCGTGGTGAACCATGTCTGTTAATTTCTGCGCTAGAGAAAGCATCGTTGTGGCCTAATAATCAGTATCGTGAAATCACGAGGTCGGCTGCGAGCAGGCATGCGAAAAAGTATGAACTGAAAAAGAAACGGCCAAAATTAAAGTAAATGTTTCCAACAACGAAAGAGAAATGATATAACAATTGAAACGAGCAACGTGGTCACGACACGTCCGTGAGAAGTATAGGGTCACAGCACTAGGAGAAGATCGAACTGTGGCGGTGCGCGAAGACTACCATTCCAGAACTATCACGCTAATGACGAGTGAACTCCTGTGACTCTACCCGTCCTACATCAACGGACAGCTGGTATGTGGTGATAAAGGGCAAGAAAGAGTGGAAATTGTGATACGGTCAAGAATAATAATAAAAATTGTATTAAATGACAGCAGGCCATGGGTTTTTTATGTAATGTGTTGTGATGTGTCCCTGAACATCTGAACAAATCACCGCGGAAATTTGTGAGTACCCGGGGGAAGGAAAAATCCCAATGTCGCAGTAGGCGTAAGAATGTGTAGAATCATCATCGTTAAAAATGTCATGTCAAAATAGTGTAACTAGAATTAATAAATTATGTTTGTTTGTTGCTTGAACACCAGAATGCAGTGTTTTAATTGTAAGTGGCTCCCATAGGGGTGAGTACTCGGTTCCCTCCCCTTTGGTAAAATATTTTGAAAAAAGTTTTTTTTTGGGACATCATTTATTAATAATCAAATGTTTAATACGTCTCAATATGACGAGGCCTTCAAGATTGAAGAAAAAGGTAAGGATCACGGATCGGTCCATTCTAACGGGGCGTAATGTATGACGATTTACTAAGGTCAGTATTACACAGTCATGTTTCTATGGCATGTATCTATGATTAAGGTTATATGATCAAAAATATAACCGTGAAATGCATGAGCTTTGATCATAGTTCAACTATGATCATATATCTTTAACATAGGTTCTCGTTGAGAGAACCATTGATCGTTTCTTTCATCATATCTTTAAGAGTAAATATGACATATAAGTATGACCGAGTAGTACCGGCTTAATACTGGCCTAATGACTGACCTTCTTCAAGGTACAGTGAAGAGATGGCTTGAGTACAAACGTCTGACGATGGTTGTTGAGAAGACGGAGGCCGTACTAGTTACGGACAGACGAGCATTCCGATATTCTAAAATCGCCGTGGACGGAACAATAATCTTGTGGAAGAGGCAAATCACTTATTTGGGTGTAGAGATTCACTACATGCTTAGTTTTGAACCCCATATTAGAAAGATGGCTGGCAAGGCAGCATAATCAGTATCAAACCTCGATAGAATTATGCCCAACGTAGGAGGACTAAGTGAGCGTAAACGCAGGATGGTAATGTGTGCAACCCACTCTTAAATATTGTAGGCGGCTCCAGTGTGGGCCGACAAACTACTGATACAGTCAACCAGAGTGAAGTACTCACACTCCAAAGAAGATTGGCATTGAGGATAGTATCAGCGTATCGGACAATTACAGACAGCGCTGTACTAGGTAGCCTTCCCCTACAGATCTGGTGGCGAGGGAAAGGAAAACTGTCCATGACGACATGGAGAGGCTCACTGACCTCCGATCTTGACGAAAGAAGCCATCATGAAATGGACATGAACGTCTCTCCTATGGGAATGACAGGAAAGATGGGATCGAGGAACCAAAAGAAGGCGTTCGGACGTGCGCACTTTCATATAGCACGCCTCCGAATACGTCAACGGCAACGCAGTGGCAGAGCGCGCGCAGGGACACAGCGGAACAGCGTTCCGTCTCGTGACTTCATGGCAAGTCTACACGCTACCTGCGAGGCTCGCGCCGCGCCTGAATATAGGGCGGCACAACCGCCGCACTGGGCAGAGCATAGATCTACAAAGGAGCGTGCCGGTCGCAACAAGGAAGGCTGCAGTACAGACCCCTCTCCCTGGGTCTGCCAACGAGCATACGGACGCATGAAGAATTAAAACATCGCACGGCGAGTGCCGATCGTCTCTCACGAAATTGAAGTTCTGGGTGAGCAACAAGAGAAGAGGAACATATTATTATGGCGTGGGTGTACGACCAAGAGGAAGAGAAAACCTTTTAGTTGATTATCTGTACATAGTTTTCGTAATTACTGAAGAAGTTAATTTTGGGTTGAATAAATAGTTATAGGATTACACTGTGTTAATTTTGGTTATAACAGAAGGTGGACATCAACTGATTCCTGTTATTGAACCGTGGTTGCCGGCTCTTTCTGTCGCAGTAGAATGTCGAGTCGGCAGAACCTAACATTCGCACGCTGTCGCCCACACCAGCAACTTCGCACACAACCTGGGATAGAGGGTCAAAATTAAAATAAAATACTCTACGCTTGATCATTTCCCATCGAAGATTCAAAGGAAAGGTTAGAACCGAATTCTTTTGACGTTTTATTTTATTTTCTTATAATAAGTAGTAGTCGACTTTTGTCTTTGAATTCTATACTGAATTTTGTAAATGAACAGCTCTAGGAATATATTTTAACTTTGAAGGAACTTCCATTCCACTTATTTCTTTGCCAATTATTACTTTACATGAATTTGCTGGTTTGTATTTTGTTAGTAAATGTAGTCGTGGCTAATTAAAATAAATATTAGTGTTTATTTCATAATGTTTTATCCTTGAAAATATTATGTGCGGTTCTTTATTTTTATTTCATATTTTAAAGATACACAATAATCTATCACTAACTACATAAAGTAATTCAGTATTTATAATGGTAGACTACAAGTAACGAACTAGGAAGCGTTATATACAAAACAAATTTTAGAAATATTAATATATTACGAACAGGATATCTATTTGTAAAGAATCTCTTTTTTTAACTTTTTCGTTTGTTTTATTTGATATAGCTCGAAAGTGAATACACTAATATTGCCTACTGTGAAGACGAAATGAACAATAAAATGTAACACGAAATAAGTGACACCACATAACGTTACTGAAATAAGTGCGTAGCCTCTATATCGTGAACTAAAATGTTTTCTCAAGTGATTTAAACGATATAAACGTAATATATTTAAACGTGATTAAAATGAGAAAAACACTGACACATTTATAAAATTACAACAATTTACATGCAAATTATTTCGTTTGTTAAAATATTGATTAATACGTTTTCCATTATTGAAGTAGGCTCATTGCTGAACCGATAGTAATTCATATGTCATCTGTGACGGTCGGTGAGACTGAACTGACCTTTGGCCGAAAGAACACACGATATTTCTGAATTTAGCTTTTCCACGGGTTATGGCAGTCTATGTGTAGGTGCTACTGCATACCGTCTGGAATGGGTGGAGGTACGCTAGACCATCCCCCGCAGCAGACATATGACAACACCGCGCTTTCGCATCATTGGTTACTTCTCATTACTTTTCTTTGGCTGCGCGGACAATAAATAATAAACTGACAGTGGAGTAATCCATCAAGTAAAGTAGAGCAAATACTATGTTCTGCGAAGAAGTGGAGCGTCATTTAAAATTTGTTACATATTGAGACCGTGGATTGAATTGATTAATAATTCAATCACGCGTTCTCAAAATATTTAATATAAAAGCATGGGTCAACATGGGAGCAAGCAGAAAAGGACCTGGGTGGTCTGAAGCGTAGTGGCGGTGCGACATCACAAGCTCTGTAGAAAGTTTTGGAGTACAAAAACGTAATAAAATCTATTATTTGAAAAAATCAAAAGGAATAGCGACAAGAACACATGCTTAGAGACAGACAAGTTTGAACTTGAATCTTTAGAAAAACGAGCGTCGAAATTCAGTACAAAAGAGAGCACCGAAAAAAAAGAGCGGATGTCAGGGAATATTATTTCCCAAAGCAACGTGGGTGTACGTTTGCGACAAACGACCAAGAGGCTCACGGCACGTGTCTCTTGGGACATGGCTCGCAAAGCGAAGAAAAGATATTGAAATGTGTAATTTTGCGACATGGGTTCGGCAATACGAAAGAAAAAAGAAATTCAAAAGAACGTAATAAAATTTGGGGTCAAAAAGAAATGCCGACGCTCCGAACAAGTGCGAGCTAGGAAGGGACATGCCGCCTAGCAATAAAATAATAAAACCCTGGTCTTTAGAAGCATGCCGC
>NNCF01130619.1:183832-206780 GCA_002313205.1 Laupala kohalensis | reverse complement strand
ACTGTAACCCGTCAGAGCAGATGCGAGGCGCACTCATACAGTGAGTAGTTAGTAATATTAAATGTGGCTAATGACGAAAGCAAATCAAGGCGAAGTGAGTCGGGAAACTCCGAAATGTGGCGGACATAGAAGGTGAATGGAATAAAAAAAAAGATCGCTTAGACAAGAAAATAAGGGGACGAACATTAATTTGGTACGAAGAACGAGTCGCTAAATCTTGAACACAAAATTGAACAGATCTTCATCTCGTCCGACATCACCAGACAGTTTGAGTAGTGTGTAAGAGTGTAGAAGGGAATTGTTTTGTTATTTTTGGCCTTGTGAACTATAAATTGTGACATAAATATCAGCAGGCCGTGTGCTACAATTAAAGTGATAAAGTGTAAGAAGGGTGTAAAGAACAGAGGAACCTCCAATTAAGAAGCAGAGTGGTGAGTACCATGTAAAGGAACGTTACCAGCGCAGTAGGCGAAGTTATGTGTAGTTATAATAATTTTCCAGTGTAGTGTATATTGTGTATTGAGTGGCAGTATGAGTAATAAAATGTTTTGTTCATTGCTCGAACACCAGATTGTTGTGTTTTCATTGTGAGTGGCTCCCATAGAAGTGAGTATTCGGTTCCCTCCCCTTAGTAATTAAATAGAATTATTGTTAATTTTTGAAAGAAAAATTTTTTTTTTTACAACAATTAATTTTTTGAATATTGTTATTAGTTAATAGTAAAGTCACAATATGCAATGAAGAGAAAAGAAGAAATGCTGAGAGAATGAAGACGTAAAAGTCGTGCCAACCGTCTATTTCTCAGTAAAGTTGGTTCCCGTGGAGAGATGTATGGGCATACGAAGAGAGGGACTTTTTAGAGAGTTGGAGTCCCACACACCAAGGATATCCAATCTCATCCCTGAAGGAACGTAGGGCATTTCTCCCTCTGCCAAATAATAATAATAATAGTCGCGAAATAATAATAATTATAATTTATTGAACCACATAGATCATAACAATGATGTATGGTAAGTAAAACCACTATCAATAGTAAAGACAATAAATTTCATACATAAGGATAAGAACAACTAAATGCACTTCCACCTCAGTGCACTAGCACTTTTATTCGTTTGAGCCTTCGATATATATCTCGCTTTTTTGCCTCACCACGTGTAACAACGCCTCTACCATGCTCCCAGGTTTAGTTTGAGATAGTAAACCATGGTTAAAAACGTAGACGAATGAAAGGCGCATTTCAGCTAACATGGTTAACTATGGTATCCTACTACGGCGAATGAAAAGCACCCAATAACCATAGTGGAATAAGATGGGCGTGCCCGTCCCGAGCACGCGCAGTGCAAGCCGATCACATTCAAGATATTTTTCGGAGCAAGCGTATTAGAATATCGCTTCACGCCAGCAACACAGGCAAACATATTTCTTAAATCTGTACAGTGCCTTTAACTTCCCTTTCATAAAATATCTTGCATTTTATTGGCTGGTATACGTCCCCTCCACCTCGATGCGCAATGACACACCTTGTGAATTCCACTATACCCAATAACTACATACAAAACTGGAGGACGATGCGCGCCAATATATAAAATAATATGCGTCACAGTATTGAAATAAATTTCTACTTAATCGATTAAATCAAAGTAATCGACTACACATAGAAATACCCTTTGATTGTAACTCTTTTCTTTTTTTGTAATTTTTCAAAATAATAGAAGTATATAATGAAATAGGGCATACAACAGTTCCTTTCCATACTTCTGATTCTCAAGGCATGAAACGTGTGAACCCAATTTCGAGAAAACGTCGGTCAAGAGTCTCGATTTCACTTCATGATGAATGTAAATTGATAAATAGAATTATTTTTCATGAAATCGTTTTCGCTTTTCATTAAAGGTGTGAAATTATTTTAAAAAGTTATTCTTCAATATTATAATGAGATTTGGTAGTTTCTTTGCGTGTAGGTCATGTAATAACACTCAATGTTTACTCGCCAAAGTTTCGGTATAATTAATATCATCATCAGGGCTTGTAATACCTCACTCCATAGACATTTATTCTGCAAACATGAACTGAAGATGCCCCTCGTACCTCTCGACCCAACTGGTTTCGCAAATACCTTGTACAGAAGCACCCATTTCTTTCTTAAAAACATCATGTCCTTTTGGACAGGTGTTAGCAACTGATACTACATTCTTCATAGTTCCATATGCGTATCTACATGAGGCTACTGTTGAGGAGTTTGCCATTGAATTATTCAAAACGCGATTGTTGCACGGACAGCGCTGAGCGTGTATGACTATTTTCTTCAATTCTTGAACTGCACCTTTTGTTACAGATGCCATTACTGAGCAACTGTCGACTCCAAAACCTACACAAAATCTTAAACTTAAATCAAAGATCTTGACAGTGTCCTCAACAATATCGTCCAAAGCAACTCCGATCAAGCGACGCTCCTCTCCCTCTGTTTTGAAGTCTTCCTCTCGGATCATGTCGTAGGCATTAACAAATGTAAGGAAATCCTCCCTCAAGTCACATTCATGAAGGTAACGTACATAAATACTTGACTGACAAATATTAGAAATGGCTGTTGTCTCGACAAACTGGGAAAAATTGGGTTTCCTTAATTTATCTTAACATTGCACTTTGAATCTCTTTCCTACAACAGCCTATTAGTTCATTTGAAGCTAGTGTGCTAATGTATCTAGCACTCGAAGGCGTACTCTTTAAATGCTGATGCAGGACATTGTCACCAGCATTCTAAATCAAAGTGTTATTACTTGTCCTATGTTCTATTACTTGTCCTAATGTCATTTTACGTGTAATAGGGAAAATGATCCTAGCTTGTTCCTAACCTGGTCGAACCGATCTTCTCGTAATTGTGGTTGTTACGACACATGCCAAGCGAGTGAGCTCAGTAAATTGATAAGCAAATAATTTATTGAATCAAACCTTTAATTGAGGGCTACAGAAGGGCCCAAAGATTTAGATTAGTAGCAAGTACTTTAAAAGTAAAGCAGTACGTAACAATCTCGTGGAGAGTTGCCGGGTAAGTAATTAATAGCCTAGGCGGGAACGTAACAGAAGTAAATCTCTCAAATGTCCATCGTCGTTTACTATCGCGTCTTTTTCATCCATGTCCAGAATACAGTAAATGTTCTTATCATCCTTGTGGCCTCTTAAAGAAATATTTTGCCTCCCACATAAAATAATTGTTTTTATAATAGGCATGAAGTGTTGCTTAGTTGTGCCATGCGCTGCGAATAAATTTGATTTGCCATTTCTAATGAAGGATTGTAGTATGTCACGAGAAACTTCTTTTTCGGCATCTACAGCACTGATATGGTATTGAATTTTCTCATGTACTCCCAATTTGCACATTTCCTCTAGAAGTTTGTCAATTTTTCTCAATGGTTCTTTTACAAGTTTTCCAAAAGAAATGTTCTTTCGATAACCGCATCCAGAACCAATGGTAATAAGAAACTATATTTATAAAATATTCATTTGTATTTATGTGAAAGAATAAGCCAGTGATTTTTTTCCAAGTGAGATCTCTGGACACACTCCTTAGTAGGTTTTCCTTTTTTCATCACTTTATTGAAGGTATATTGACCATTTGCTGGAGGTATTCAAGGTATTCCCGGTAACATCAATTTGTAATAATCGCTTACGTAAGGCATCCCAATATCAAGTCCTAAATCAGCAGACATGTGATTTTGACAACTCGCTTGAATAGTCTTCTCTAGATGTTCGCAAACAGTTGTAGAAGCGAAGTGAACACCGGCACTATTGACACATGTTTCCATGGTCTTTAAGTCAAAAGACAATTTACTCTGAAAGTCACTCTGGGAACGTGATTTATATGAGTCTTGTTGATACTTGAAGAAGAGAAGTTAACCTCACATTATTAACACTTGTTTTCAATGTTTCCCGTTTAAATATATCGTAAATTTTCTGCTACATCCTCAACTAATCACAGTCACAAATCACAAAAATGTAAACGGTGCAGTAAACCCCTTCTCCAAATGAAAATACAGCCAATATTTTCTCTTTATACACTATGCCGAGTTACGATGGCACATTTTCGCGTACAGTAGATTTCCTACTTCCGTCCGTATTGTTACGTTCGCGTTTAGTGGATGTTTTATTCTTCCGTCACGGGTTGGTGACATTCAACAATGTACTATCAATGTAGCAATAATGTAGCATATGTAATTAGTTTTTATTTGGACACAAGACTGATAATGAAAATTTTAGTGCAGTAATTTAAAAAAAATTAATAAACAATTTCCGTCTACCATTTAAGCTAGCAGTGCATCAGAAAAAAACGTATTTCCTTCATGACTGCTTTCAAAAGACGCAAATCGTTTAGTGCTTGACCTCTACTACCCAGAAAATACTTATTTAGTATTGTCATGTCAATTGTTATTAACAAATTCTCAGTAGGAAAACAAAAAAGTAATAAATATACAATTTTTCAAATGCATTTTACATATTATAGAAAAAAACAAGTAAATGGCATATACAGAAAGTGCCAATCACCTTCAAAGAAATTACACTAATGAAAATTTTATGACAATAATTTTGCTTTGAAACGTCTCTCAAAATACGCAAATCTTTCAGTGCTTGACCTCCACTACATAGAAAATACTATATAATATGAGCACTAGTTAATATTTTAGTGCAAGAATTTTAAAAATTAATACACATTTCTCGTCCACTAGTTGAGCTAGCAAAGCAGTAGAAAATGCTTTTCTCCTTCTACTTTCCTACTACTTTTCCGACTACTCTTTTCCACTGATGACCTTCGTCATAAGACGCAAATACTTTAGTGCTCTACCTCTACTAGCAGAAAACCAGACATTTTTTTTAACAGTTCTTGATAAATCTTTCTTAATTTCAAAAATTAACAAACGACAGATTTCCATTTTTTGGTAGCATGAAATATTAAAATTGCATTTTTAATTAGTTCTCATTACCTACATATTTAGTGCAGTAATTTTCCAAAAGTTAGAGACTATTTCCGTCTTTATTGAACTTCCACGCATCAGGTAAAAAAGTTGATTTTTGTATGATCTGACTATAAATACAGATATATTTTAGCTCTGGATCTGGAATACAAGAAAAATACATATTTGGTAATGTTTTCTCTAGTGATATAAATAATTTTAGTAACAAAATAGGAAAGTGAAAAATAATAAAGTATTTTAAATTATATAAATTATGACAAATAATAAGTTTTAGTTTCTCTGAACCCGTAAAAGTAATATGAAAGTCATATTGGCGGAATTTTAAAGAATTTGGAAATGGAGATGTCAAGACAACATCCATTCGACGAGAAGAGAGCAGGCTTCAGGAATTTAAATGGGGGGTCTGGTGTGTTAAAAATAATAGCCCTTAGAGATGACACGACAGAAATACTGGTTAGGAAAACACTTTCAGGCGAAATTTAAAACAAAATAAAATGTGTTATTGCGTAGGTCTGTGTTTGGAATCGGAATAGAAATTTCTTAAGTGAAAGAGACGCGAAATTAGCTGTCCTCAGTAATTGGAGTGTGTGGAAAAATGATAAACAATTCTTGAAGGGATAAGAAGATAGAATGTTAGCTTCATCGGTTCGAAGGGAGGCATTGAGGTATGCGAACGTGCCCTAGCCACTTTCAGAGAAGACGTTAGTGTCATGAGGCGAAATATGAATGTTGGGAGAGCCATCTGCTTAGAATCTACTAGAAAGATAGTGATACTCTGTTTTGCGGAACTAAGAAGAAGGGAAAGATATGCCTTGTATAAATAACATTCGTGTTGAACGAGAACCCAATTAGAAATTTCGAGCCAGCGAGCGATATTCAGCAGCGTATTGGTATGAGAAAATGACTACTCAAACTAATTTTGGAGCTCTTAATGGAAAGAGGTGTGGGTGAGATCTACCAGACCTTTCAAAATAAATTGGCATCGTCTGAACGCCGATCATAAAACTTTATGATCTAAGTTATGCAAAGTAACGAGAAAAGAAATGTCACAACTAATGGAAACTGCCGGAGGATAAACAGATGGGAGATAAACAGATGGGAAGACGCATGAAAGAAAAAGCAGGAGCATCAACAAATACTGCTTTTGGTCGAGAACCAACTTGCGTCACTTCGTGACTAACCTATCGGAGATACCTCACGTACAGTAGGAATTGATCGCCATTGGACGCCAAAAATTATTTACGTCAGCGAGGGGTGGAGTTAATTTCGAAGTTTTTGGAACTCCGCCGGGGGAAACTGGTACAAAAAGAGCAAACACCATGGGAACGCGGTCTTATGAGTATTCTTATTATGTTCGGCTTATTCTCATGTTGCTTATGTTTTCGCTTCATCAGAGTTCGTTCTCGTTAATGACGAGGTCGGATACTCTGATTGTTGAAATATCACATTTGACTTTCGTGAGCGATTAACTTTTTTCTTTGGAAAATGAACAATTCACGATTTTGTTGACTTGTTGTTCGTTATTATGTTTCATTACGAGCAATTCACATGTTGATCACTCTGGTTGAGTTGATCACAACTTTAAAGAACTTTGATAATTTTTGAACGTACGCAGTTGATCAGTTACAAGTATCGGCTACCGGCATGCTACGAGCAACTTTGATTAGACTTCAAACAAGCAATAATGCATTATAAGTAGTTGGTGCAAGTTTCGTTCAAGGTTTCGCTAAAATTCTCGGCCGTGAAATATAAACTCGTCAACTGAACGTCAAAGCGTTATGAACTTTGATAAATGCCATCAAATGCGTTGTCTTCGTCAATGGAAACGGAAGGACGATGGGCATGGCATCCTGCACGGATGGTTGCCAGCCTCTAACTCGGATGAATGGGAGAATTGTGAAGGCGTAGCGGTAACCATGAAGCCCGGAAGTGAGAGTCCAACCTCCCGGATATGAGGGTGCGATATCTTTCGCCAACCACAAAACTCAACCATACAATCTCCGTCGCCTCAAGCTTTCACACGCCCACTCAAATAATTTAACAAAATGGAGTATATTTTCGACGCTAAAATTAATATTTTCAAAGCTACACAAACTTTATTTCTCACTATTTCATTACGATTACACAAGACACTAACATTAACATTTTTCAATAGAATTCATCATATTAATAAATATGTTACATAAGACATTTTTTTTCAAATTCAATAAAATTGAACATTTCAATAGAAGAGGAAACAAAACAACAAATTATAAATAGTATTAAAAGAATAAAATTTCATTCCAAAAACAAAGAACATTAATATTATTATTATTATTAATATTCCAATTGAAAACTTCAATTGAAAATTGGATTTTATTGGCATTCAATTGAGAAATCAAACTATTATTATTAATATTAAAACAGATTATTCACAATAATTATTAATATTATAAAATATTATTATTATTCAAATTGGATTTCATTCACATTCAATTGTAAAAAATAAAAAATTATTACTATTACATTTAAAATTCGAATTAGATTTTAATCACATTCAATAGAAAAACAAATAATAATAATAATTACAATTGAAAAACCAATTATAAACATAGGACACTCCATTGCATTATTATTGGATTTCATACATAGGCATTGGTCACCAAAAAAAACACGTGATCGTATGTGACGTCATGCCACGCATATGGTATTCGATTCGAAGAAGAAAAAAGATTATGTTATACTACGTCATTGAAACAAAAATTAAAAAATTAAAAAATAGTCATATAAAGATTCCACTACGGATCGCCATCCACTTCACTCTTCGCAAGACTTTCGTCCAAGACACACTATGGCATCATTTTTCACTCTGCCGTGCTTTCGTCGTAAAGAAATCTTACGCTTCGATTACGCCATTCTTCCTTTTCGTTACCACTGTTCACCCACTATATCCCAATACTTTTATTGCTCCATTATTGCTACTGATTGCGTGTTACTGTTGCCTCCTCCTTCCCTTCGCCAACCCTGTCATTTTTCTTCTTCCTTTCTTTTTTCAATACCACTTTACACCCACTATTCCAATACTCTATTGATCCATTATTGCTATTGATTGATTTTCTTTTCCTTTTCAAACTGTCCACTCGCGACGCTTCAAACAACCCCCCCACCCCACCTCCTGGGAAAGAGGCTTCGCTTCGACATAGGTGTTTTTGGGAGGGATTTCCTCACCACCTGGGTTTTTCCAAGTGGCTTCGCTTCGGCATAGGTGATTTTTGGAGGGGTTATCTCACCATGTTAAAGTTCTGGGCAAGGGCGGTAAAGTTCATGTTTGTTGCACAATTCTTCTCGCGGCAACACGACATGTAAACACTGGGCGCAGCCAGTTCGTCAATACCTTGGTGATGATGTGCCGTCACCCAAACGGTTGTGATAGTAGGTCAGTACGCCTCTTATAGTACCAAGTCATTCAGGAAGTTCTTCCTACCCCAAGCTGTCGACTCATTCACTTCCAGAGACCGTTGACCCCCTTTGCAGTCGTCTGGGCTCCGTTTTCTCGCTCCACCCAAGAAATCAACATGCCACTGGCGCCGTAATTTTTCAGAGTAGTAAAAGTTCATTAGCGCCTTACTTCACCGAAAGTATCCAGTCTTTACGATTGAACAGTTCATAATAAATTCCATACCAATTAACGAACTCTGCTCGCAAAGTTTAAGTACCGGAACTAATTAGTTGACCAACTGTTGATGGTTGATTCCAACTCGTACTCGGAATTAAAATTCCGAAGTTGAAGCTTAACAAACATAATGATCTATTCGTGAAATTAAAGTCTTGGTTAAAATACCACTTGTAGAAAAATCTCTAAGTCGAAAAATGATCGAAATAATGATAGAATTTTGATCGAATATGTTTTAGAATCTGTTCGAAAAATACTAGAAGTGATAAAATTTTCAAAATAATGATAGTGATCCTTGGAGCGTCTTCGCTCGTCAATTTGTAGACACGTCCTCACTCTATCACCCCGAAACTTACAAACACGCTCCTCCTTCAAAATCATAGAACCTAATTCTTACTCCACGTGAAGCCGCTGTAATTGGTGGGTTTAGTTGTGACATGTTACTTCCGAGTCAATCCTCAGACTAGCTTTTGGTAATTTTCCTAACTTTCCAGACTTCGTCTTTTCCCAAATATATCTCCGACGATTTTAGCCACATACCACTTCTCAATTTATTAACGACGTGACATTTAGTTTTGACAACTTTCTAATATTTGGGGTGTCAAACCCATCTTTTATTTCCAACTCAACGACGCTTTCCACGCAGTCGCCTGCCTACTGCTTTTCGTCACACATTCGAACTGACATTTCTAATAGCTGTTGGTCTCGCGCGCCTGAACTTAATTGTTCTCTTTGCTCGTCGTTCATCGGCTCACAAAAGACCTCTGTCCCCCTTTTCAGTAACTTTCCGTGTCTTCTCACTATAAATATGCATGCGTATCCACATGTGTCACCGATGCTGTCCTTTCTTCCTTCCAAAAATATTAAGAACCTTTCCGTCCCTTTTTGCTTAAATTTCAATGATGCCACTTGTTAATTGTTTAACATTTCCTTCTGCTTCTCACATAACTAAATGCGTAGGACTCTAGCACACTCCACTTGCAAGATTTATAACCTTTCCTTCTAACAAGGAAGAGGCCCCAAACTTAGGCCGTGCTCCGCGTCACCCCACTCCCATACTGTGCTTCGTTAAGGGTCGCGGTAAAATTCCGCTCACTCACGAAACATTTATATTTTTCAAAACATTAAAATAAATCTTATTGAAAGTGAAAAATTAATCATTCCTTCAATATATATATATAGGAATCCACAATACCTCATTTAAGTCATAAACAAATCCACTCACATCCAACTACCAAAACATTTCTTACGGATGTAATTTATTCATTGGTTTAAAATTATTAAAGATTTCATTAGAATTAACATTTAGTGTTATTCATTCATTTTATATCACATTGCTTTATATATTGCTTAATTTCGGATTGACGTCTAAAAATAGTTTAATGTCAATTGAAATTACAATAAACAACTCACATTATGTGATGCAAATGAGCATTGAGTTCTTTGCGCCACTGAATAAAATTAAAAAGTAGTAAGAATATTTATAAGTAGTTCCTGAATGCGTAGCTCACGAAATTCATGCGATATCTTTCGAAGATATTCAAATTCTGTGATTAAACGATGTCGATTTTACAATAAGAAGCAACTTTTTACCGAGAAGTTTAATTAGAATTATATCCCCTAGGATGGCTTTGAGAGACAATGAAACTTGATACGTAATTTAAATTTAAAGAATAATAAAGTTTATTGTAGTTAAGAATATAAAGAAAATTTTTGTTATGGAAGTCCAAGATATGTATAATAAAAATTTACAAAATATTTCTACAACAGCGGCGTAATAAAACATTTTATCTCGTAACATTTAATAGGGGAATGATCGTTATTACTAGTCTTCTATTGGTCCACCAAATATGGAAGCAGTTTCAAGTTTGCCTACGATTGGTCGAACAAAAATGCGATGTCTTTTCTCCGTCGCAGAGGAGTGGCGTTGCAAACCTTACCACTGTAAACTTCGGAGCACACGGTAGTTAGAAGGTTTTTAGTGAGCCCTTTTATGATTGCAGGACGGTTCAAAGGAATAGTAAATACTATTGATATCAATATTATGGAAAACTGCCAAATTCTGATGAAAATGCTAGTAAATTATCTCACATTTGTCAGTATGTACACTAATATCAAATCATTCAACAATTTGTGAAACTTGTAGAATCGGTAAAAAAAAGATCGGTTATGAATTGCGAATATGTTTTAATAGTGAAATATTTCGAAAGACGTTTTTGTGTGAATAAACCACTTCTATTGGTTTATTATCAATAAATATATTTCACTTCTTTGACCTAAAACAGATATATGTAAAATAATCCTTTTTTTGAGGGGGGAACAAAATATACAATTATTTATATGGAGAATACTAGATAATGAGTTTTTTCAATAAAATATATCCTCCTACAAATAAAAAAAAGAAAACCTGTAAAATAATTGAACTTAATTTCGTTAATACCTTTTTTGGGGTAAATGTAATTGTGGTAAATGTAAACGATTAATTGCCAATTCAATGTATACGAAAATTGTGCAAAATTTTTGTGTTACTTAACTTTTGGTCAAAATAAACGTGGGAAGAGGTATTTGCGGCAACCTCAGAGAGAAGAAGTAGGCACGAAATTGTGTAAAATTGCAGCTACAAAATATCGTTCGCAACCGCCACATTTATTAAACATCGCCAAGCATGAGAGAAAACAATCAGACTCATTACATGAAGATTTATTCTTGGTTCTGTATCTTCTGAAACAATCTGATGGTGGAAATATAGTTCACGACATCGGTTTTGATCCTTTTTTGTTCATTATTGGACAAATCATCAAAACCGCATTTACAAGACTTGTGCAAAAAAGAATCAATCTATGTGCGTTTCGACGCAACCGGAGAGAATTTTTCAAACATTAAGATAATAGAGAAATCATCCGAGAGACCCTTGTTTTCCTACATAGGTAATTCATTTTTTAATATGAATTAACATTTTGTAAGACAAAATCATACTATACGAAATTCCTGCTGCTCTATCGCTTTTTCTTCTCGAAAATGTGAAGGTATTATTTCTTGTTTCGCTAAGTTTCTTAGTCTATTATTTTGTGATATTAAATTATCAAGCATTTCATACCCACATTCCTTTCTTACAGGTGTTTTAAATTTTAATGGTATGCAACTACCCGTAGTACAGATGATAACAGAAAGTCACTATACAGTATCAATTCAAATGATGCTGCTCCATTGGATATATCTCGGAGCACCGCCTCCTAGAGAAACTGTCAGACTTCTCTAGAGCGAGCGTTTACGGGATTCCTGACTATAGAACAATATGCCGATGCTTGCCAATCAAAGATTCTTCCTTCATGTTATGTAAGAGTGGACGTAGCGCATATTATGCAAATTTACGCTACTTTTTGCAAAACCAAACCGAGGAGAATCAAAACTTTCTATTTCACTAGTATCAGTAAATTACTTTTACGCACAAACCTTACCTCGGCCAGTTCCATTCTGAAGAATTTACTGTTGGTGAGCACAAGTGAAACAGATGGGAACTTGTCCGACGGTACAGAAAATGAATGCGAAAATCTAAACGCAATCTCAAAAATTGCATTACAGAAAATGATACCATAGACAAATTGCTGGAAGGGAATTGCTGCAAGGAAGTGGTTGTAGAATTTGTGAAAGATTGTATTTATACAGATAAAAGTGAGTGAGGTAAATGGGCAGAGGAAATATATCTGGAAGTCTCATGTTTACTCGGAGAAAAAGATCGTAAAAATGCACATTATTTTCCTGGATTCGCTGTCCGTTTGCTGAAAGACTTAGAGACATTTCCTCTTTGGACTTGCATTAAAAGGAACGATTTCGGGTATGGTCGAACCCCGGCCTCAAGTGCTACTGTAGAAAGCGAATTCAACCAAATTAAGAATCGCATATTA
Organism: Laupala kohalensis; assembly: GCA_002313205.1. Classification (NCBI taxonomy): domain Eukaryota; kingdom Metazoa; phylum Arthropoda; class Insecta; order Orthoptera; family Trigonidiidae; genus Laupala; species Laupala kohalensis. The sequence continues at coordinate 194,256 of NNCF01130619.1, read as the reverse complement.
GCTGATGAAAATAATTATGGAGAGAAAAGGATGAGAGTCGACAGATTTCTTGAGAAACACATCGATTATTTGAATGGCGCAGCCAAATTGATACATGCAACATTTGTCGAGGACAATGAGAGACTTATCACTGCAAATTTGAAAATTCGTCAAGAACTACATCGAAAGACGAAAAAGTGACAGAAATAGAAAACAAAACTGAAGTCGAATTGAAGAAACCTATTTCAAAGTGTGAAGTTACCAACGACCAATGCATAATATGATCATCCAGGGAAATCGAAAACTGGAAAAACCTTGTAGTTCAATCCAAAAAATTTGATTCATTATACCTTGGTAACTATACTGACAAAATTACAATAATGCTAAATATAACACAGAAGCATGATAAAGTTCCTATTTTGAAAAACGGGAACCTAATTTCGTTAGGTAGAATGCGTGTCAACAAATTGGAATACACTTTAAGAAATACTTGTGCATTTGATTCCCTGTTGCAATGCTGTCTTTTCACAGCTCTTCACAACAATATTTTCTTAGAAAATTTCAAACTGAAACTCGTTCAAAATTTTTCCCAATTATTCTAAACATGATAAATAATGGTTTAGGAAGGCATGCCTACAAAGAACGAGCAGATTTGTTGGTGGACATTTACGTAGAAAATGAAAATAGTAAGGGAATTTTCCAAAAACATGAAATGCAAAATTCTTGATTGTACATGTAACATTTCTTATATTATTCGACATATGCTTAAGGATTACCCAAGTTATGAAGAAATTACAGAATGTGAAAGTGGGTGTCCACCGAGGCACAAAAAAATAAATACAATATGCCTGAGTTTGAGTGATATCTAATCTAATTTTAGTGAAGCAGTTAAAATTGCTATCTTTCTTGAAAAAGCATTGTGCTACAGACGAAAAGTTTGCGGCAGTTTTGAATGTACTAAATTAACAAATCTAGGTAATGTTAATTAAAAATTATTATTATTGTTATAACATGTAACCAAAAAGAAACTAAATATGTTTTACGATTTCTGTTGCAGGTCACATCATAACAATGGAGACACCAAAATTACAAGAAAAAATGACATTAGAAATTTTAAATAATTGTCTGGATTTTACAATATCATATCAGGGATTTCACAAATCATATCATACACTTGCGGGGCATTAATAGATTTCAATGCTCCAATAAGATCATGCACAAACATTGGACATTATACAACAACTCTCCTTGCTCGCTGGGGGTTACACCCCCAGACCCCAAAATAACGGGCTGCGCCCGTGCTAAGGAATCCAGAGGAAAAAACCTTATTGATAGATTTAAATGATTCACCGCCTAGTCCATCGAACGCTTAGTGCATCCGGTGACACTTCATCTAAAATCAGAAAATATGTTTTGGCGGCACCGTATAATAGCAATAAAAATTTACAGCAAAATGACTGATTTATTGTATGTATTTACTATCATGAATGTTTTTCAAATAAAAATATGAATTCCGCAGATTTGTTTGTCGTAAACATTCTAAAAAATACTTCTCTAAATTTTTTGTACATGCATACCAATGCTACTAATGTATATATTAAGAAAATAAATTATGCTTATAACTTGTGTATTGTCACTACACTAGGTAACATTGGTTTTATTATTTTCAATTTATGAAACTCGCTTTGCTTTTTCTTATATTTATCGTACGCACCTTAATTTCTGGAGGCTGGAAAACAATGTCGTTTCAAAAAATATAAATGTAAAATTTCGAGTCATGTGATTTATTCATTCCCTGTTAATTGGTAACTAAATACTAAAAAACTTAAACACATGTACGAAATGAAAGAATAAATCGATAAAAATTATCGATAAACATACAACATTATTTTATTTAATATTGATATATTATTCCTTGAGTGGATATGCTCATGGCTTACTTTATTGAAGGTGTTAACAATAGGCCATCTTTTTGCAAAGGATACAAAGAGTTAAACAAATACTAACTTACTATGATACGTATAAAAGAGTCTTATATAATTACTATTTCACGAGAAGTGTTGAAACAAACTAAAATTTTGTATCTGAAAGAGTCTTTAAAACTACAAATAAAGAAAAATATACTCGCAGTATTTGGCTGACTGTCTTGGCAATGTATACAAAATTTAAATACGCTCCATTGTTGGACGTATTGTAAAAGTCAGAAATAGTTATTTTTATTAAAAATATTTATGAATACGTTTATAGTATAACATAAAACATTGTCGACAATTATACAAATAATCTACAATTATTTGAGCATGATAAATTAAAAGTCGTTTCTATGTTGCTCATTTTTTAATTATTGGTATTAGAAAGCTTTTTCGGCTGCATAGAAATAAAATACTCTGCGCATTCGCCAAAAATATTCCTCAACACTCAGGTACGTAATTTTGTCGGCTTGCTCACTCTGTAATTGTTTTCTTTTCTTTTATTCATTTTTCATTGTTCTTTCCTTTCTTTATTTCAACAACAACCAAAAATACACTTCTTTCGATACTGTTTCACCCAAATATTATATACTTTCATATTATGTATCTATTTTTATTTTTTATTTTATTTTTATTATTTTATTATTGTCATCTTATGTACATTTATATTTTCCAGTGTATGTTACTGACGATGGTTGCTATGCAGCCGAAAAAGCTTTCTAATACCAATAATAAAATAATGAGCAACATAGAAACGACTTTTAATTTATCATGCTTTGATAATGTTGCTAAAGCTCCACAATTACCAACTACAATTATTTATCATGATAAAAATTATTTTGTTTTGAGTAAAACGAAATTTTTTAAGAATGAAAACAAACTTTTAGAATGAATCAAGCAATCGTTACAAATTTCCACCGCCTGTTGCACACTTCAATTATCTTGACCAGACCTCATTGATAAAATAAACACAATATATAATGAATAATGATCACCTTTAAACTTTTCATTTTTAAAGATCGTAATACGATTTACAATCTCAATTCTACAAAAACATTCAAAGCGAGTAATATGAAACAAGTCTACGAAAATCATACATTCCAAAATATCACACGTATTCATAATCCCAGTTTGGCAACGTAAATAATAAGCATCTTTGCAATATTAATATATTAACAAATATGTACCTGAGCTAATCTTTCAGAAAAACAAATACGACACATTCATGAATAAATGTTATTTCGACGAATACAAATTTACTGCGATTACGTTTCCAACTTAATAGTTGTTATTCTTCAGATCCTGTTTCAAATATGTCCACAAATATCCATTTTTCTTATTTTATTTGCACAAAGATACAAAGCAATTTAGCACATATGGTGTTTATTATAAACTGTTTTTAAAATTAAAGCACACAATACTTTTAACACTTCAATTAAACCTTGAATAACTTTCACTACTTCTAATAAAACCTATGCGATAGAATCTACCGTTCACCGCCATACTAGTTTTTTTTGTTATCGAGGGGGCTTTGGCTTGTATTACATGGCACATTTACAAGCTCTTGCTCGTTTTCTATGCGTAATATTAATTCCCCGAAAAAGTTTCTTAAAAAATAAAATTCACGAATTTTTTTAATTTTATCATTTATTGCTATTCTATAGCTGAGACAAACCGAATTTCATGTTTCTACGACTAGTGCAAAATAAACAATTGGCCACCTACATGTAAAAGATGCAAGGAGGAAAACAATTACTAATTTACAATGATACGTACAAAAGAGATATGACAGATATTTCTTTTTCACGAAGAGCGTTGAAATATTAACATAATTTTTGTATTATTAAGAACCTTAAAAGTTACATAAATAAACAAAAATACACTAACTGTATATCGCTAAGTGTCTTTGCAATGAAGATAAAATACGGTCCATTGTTGGACGTAATGTGTTTCAGAAAAAGTGAATTTTATTGGAAAAAATAATAAATACGATTCAAGTGGAACATAATACACTATTATAAAATATAAAACTAACTTTCTTCATCATGGTAAAAATTATTATTTCATGCCTAAAATGTTATTCTTTAGGAATGTAAACAAATTTTGAAAAGAATCAATGAATCGATTCAATTTATAAAGGAAATGTTGTTGGACGTATTGTAAGAGAACCGCAACATTAAAATTTCTTAGANTTTTTTTTTTTTTTTTTTTTTTTGTGGGGCTTTAGGGCTCGTCAACATCAAAGTATACGTTTCATGTAGAACATAAAACACAGTTGTGAAATTGAAAACTAACCTAACATTCTAATACATGGTAAATATTGTTTCTTGCCTAAAACTTTATTCTTAACGAACGTAAACAAACTTCAGAAATGAATCAAGGAATCTATACAAATTACCACCACCTGTTGCGTACATGTCATATTGATAAAACAAAAACACGATATAATTTACAAAGATCATAGTTTTTGCATTTTTTTAAATCGTAAATCGAATTTCATTATCAATACTACAAAATTATTCAAAGCGAGTTATATCAAACATGTCCAGGAATATAATACATTCCTCATAGTATCTCTCGTATTAAAAAGCTCTTTGGCAATGGAAACAATAAGCATCTTCGCGAGATAAATAAAATACAAATACGTACCTTAGCCAAACATTCACCAAAACGCATACGACACAGTAATGAATAAATGTTATTTCGACGAATAAATCGTGTCTACGATTACGTTTAGCAACTAGTCATCATATATATTCATTCCAGTTATTAATCATAGAAATCAGCCTTGTTTTGGCATTATAAATACGTAGCACGAACGACATTTCGAGGGACGAGGGCGCCGCGCCTAAAGGACTGTTGTCGGGGGTGGGGAGTGGTGCCTCCTCACTCCACAAATAAATTTAAATGGAAGCCGTTGAGAAATGTTTACGTGAAAGATACTACGCATTTTGCTGGACAAAAGGAGACCAGCAACAGAAATTTTAGGAGGACGCGGTAGAAACAAGCTTCAACATCCTCGGGTTCGACAAGGAATAGGGTTTATGACTGTAAAGAAATTGCAGGTGGCGCGGGTGTAAGGACGGGGCCCAGACGGTTGAGGGGCTGAAAAATGTTAAAGGGCCGCGGAGGCACGAAGTAAAAACATGCGACGTGGGAGTTAAAACCCATCCGAAGACAACGGTTGAAAAAACCTTAGAAATAATTCATCCAGAGATTGGCTCAACGCACTCAAAATAACCAATCGTGGCTGACGCTCCGAAGAAGGGATTTTGATCATATTGGCAACATTAGTCATGTGACAATTCAAATTTGAGAAGTTTAGGAAATGAAAAGACGGGCATAGTGGGAGAAAAGCTCATGTACATGCTTGCAGAAGGGAAATTGAGACATTCGATTTTTCGTGGAAGACACGATGTTTTTCGAGCTAGCTGACTTGTCTTTTTCGACGAGCTGAGATGCTCATTTGTCTCATCGCTCATATACGATTTTTCGAAAGTCTCATTCGACATTTTTCAAGCTCATATGGTTTTTGCTCAGAAGCTCATTCGGTATTTTTCGAGACTCATAGAATTTTCTTGGAGATACGTTCTGACGCTCATTCGATATTGTCGAATTGAGACTTAAAATTTTTCGGTGGTCACGATGTTGAACACTTTAGCGCCTAGTCGGCACTCAATTTTCGACTTCAGATTCTGAGAATCTGATCGAACATTATTCAAGTCCTCCGGAGAATTATTTTACTTAGTGGACTTTTCCCGAGATGGTATTAGCCACTATTTGAGTCGGGCAACGATGTTCATGGTACGTACTTCTCCTGATGTCATCCAGGACGCTTAGTTCGGTGAGAAATTCGCCTTCGTTCGAGTACGGCATTCATGACGGGGTTTTCCGGCGCGCCAGTTCGAAGAACGGAGCTCTCTCCCGAGAATTTGTGACGTCATCTGCCAGGAGTCGCCGGAGTCAGGCCTGGGGCATCCCGAGATGTCAGTTGTCAGCACTTAATTATGAATTGGTCTGTCAACTGAGTGAGGTATTGTAATCGTTGGTTGCATCCAACGCCTGTTGTCATGCGCTGTGACGAGAAGAAGACCAGTGTGGTATTGGTTGTTGATAAGGGCCCAAAACTTTTGAACTTTATGATTCGTAAAAAGGGGCCAGTCATAAAAGAAGAATGCAGTCTATTTTGCTTTTTAATGTAAATGGTAAACGTAGATGTGTTTCAAGAAACAAAAATTTGTTTGTAAATTCAGTGTCATTTGTTTTATTGAAAAAATGAGTTCCATTTTGATTATAAATTTAAATTGTTTAAATGCTTATTGTTGTTTAGAAGCCTAACCCGGCAGTAAAGTCAGTGATATTTGTATTTTGTATGTCCGGTAATAACGTGTGTTTTTGGGGGTTGCATGAGGGTTTTCATAATGTATGGTTTAATGATGTTAATTAAAATTAATGAGTTAATTTATCGATCAAGCGTTTTCCTGCAAAGGAACACAAGTATGGTCTATTTCCTTAGTTGAAAAACACGAACCCAATCACGAATGAACCCCTGAGAAAGAGTTAGGCGAGGCATAGAAATTGTTATTAAAAATTAAGTAATTTTGATTGTACTCAGGTACATTATTTTAACCCAGTTTTCGTTCTGCGACAATATATATTATGATAAATAATTAGTTTTCGTTGTTCGGAACACGTAGAAGAAATATGAAAGCCATGTTGGTGGAATTTTAAAGAATTCGGAAATGGATGTTGTCTGGCGGCGAGAAGTGATCTGGGTGGCAAGCTGGTTTTAGGAATGTAAATGGGGGTCTGGTGTGCCCTCAGAGTTGACGCGACAAAAATATACTGGTTAGGAAAACATTTTCAGTTGAGGTTTAAAACAAAATAAAATTTAAGTGTTATTGCGAAGGTCTGTGTTTGAAATTGGAATAGAAATTTCTTAAGTGAAAGAGACGCGAAATTAGCTGTCTTCAATAATTGAAGTGTTGGAAAACTGATAAACAATTCTTGAAGGGACGACAAGATAGGAATCTTAACTTTATCGGTTCGAAGGGACGCGTTGTGATCTGCGCACGTGCCCTAGCCACTTTGAGAGGTGACGTTAATGTGTCACAAAGCAAATTATGAATTTTGGGGGAGCCATCTGACTAGAGTCAACGAGAATGACACAGTGATACTTTGTTTCGCAGAACTAAGAAGAAGGACAAGATAGGCCTTGTATAAATAATAGTCGGGTTGAACCCAATTAGAAGTTTCGTGCCAGAGAGCGATATTCGGCAACATAGTGATGTGAGGAAGTGACCATTCAAAAGGCTTTTGGGGGGTTTGTAGTGGAAAGAGGTGTTGGTGAGATTTGCCAGATCTTTCAAAATAAATTGGCTTCGTCAGAACGACACTCATAAAACTTTATGATCTAAGTTAAACAGAATGTCAAAGCTAATAGGAAATTTCCGAAGTATATACGGATGGGAAGACGCCTGAAAGAAAAGGCAGGAGTATTAACAAATACTGCTATTGGCTGAGAACCTTTCTACGTCACTCGGTGACTGACCTATCAAAGATACCTCAAGGGTAATAGAAATCGATTGCCATTGCAGGACAGAAATCATGACGTCAGAAAAAGGTGGAGTTCATTTCTAAGTTTTTGGGACTCTGGCGGGGATAACTAGTACAAAAGAACGAACACCAGGGGAACACGGGTTCAGACTTACTTCTCTTACTTGTCTATTCTTATTCAGATGTTTAGCTGATGAGTATTTGTATTATTATTCTGATGTTCGGCTAATGTTGTCGCTTGATCAAAGTTCTGTCTTGTTTGTTAATGACGAGGTCAGATACTCTGATTGTTGAAATCAGACTTAACTTTCGTGAGCGAGGAACTTTTTCTTTGGAACATGAACAATTCACAATCTTGTTGACTTGTTGTTCGATATTATGTGTTATTACGAGCATTTCACTTGTTGATCATTCGGCTTGAGATGATTACAACTTTAATGAACTTTGGAATTTTAAACCTACGCAGTTGATCAGTCAAAAGTTTCGGCAGCTGGCATGCTACTAGCACTTTTAATTTGAATTCGAACAAGCAACACTTCATCGATTGTGAACTTTAATAAATGTCATCAAGTGCGGTGTCTTACTCAATGGGATCGGAAGGAGATGGTCAAGGCTTCCGGTATTCTGCGCGGGTGGTCGCCTGCCTCTAACTCTGATGAATGGAAGAATTCCGAAGGCCTGGCGATAATCATGAATGGTATGGTCTGAGGAGGGGCGTACTGGTCTGACATCACTTCATTTGGCTACTGATGGTCTACCTTGAAATATTATAATTAAGGTAATTACTGACTGGTTGCATCCAGTAGTTTGTTTGTATTCGCTGCGAGAAGAATCAGTGAATTGAACTCTTAGGTTTGAGTTATTGGTCAAAGACTCTTGTGGCAATCAAGAACATTAATTGACAAGGTCAGGGAAGATTAAGTGTTATTTCGTAGGTCTGTGTTTGGGACAAGAGTAGTAATTTCTTAAGTGGAAGAGAAGTAAAATTAGCTGTCCTCAAAAATTGGAGTGTGTGGAAAAATGAAAGCCAGTTATAAACAATTCTTGAAGGGACGAGAAGATACTAGAAATGTTAACTTCATCGGTTCGAAGGGGACGTGTTGATATATGTGGACGTGCCCTAGCCACTTTGAGAGGAGACGTTGATATGTCGCGAGACGAAATATGAATTTAGGGGAGACATCTTGTTAGAATCCTCGAGAAAGATACAACGATACTCTGTTTCCCAGAACACAGAAGAAGGGAAGAATAGTTCTTTTGTAAACAATATTCATGTAGAACGGGTACCCACTTAGGAATTTCGAGCCAGCGAGCGATATTCGGCAGCGTAGCGGTGTGACGGAACGACCACTCAAACCAATCTTCGAGACTCGTAGGGGAAAAAAGGTGTTGATGAAATTTATCAGACATGTCAAAATAAATTGGCATCGTCAAAACGCCGAGGATGAGGCTTTAATATCTAAGTTAAACAAAGTGGTGAGAAAAGAAGAAGGTTACAACTAATGGAAAGTGCCGGAGAATAAACAGATGGGAAGACACACGGAGGAAAAGAAGGAGTATTAACAAATACGGTCATTGGCTGAGAACCGGCCTACGTCACTTCGTGACAAGCCTATCAGGAATAATCCACATGCAGTAGAAATTGATAGTCATTGGACGCCAAAAATCGTTACGTCAGAGAAGGGTGGAGGTGTTTTCGAAATTTTTGGTGCTCTGGCGGGGGAGACGATTACAAAAAGGCAAACACCACGGGGACACGAGCTTTTTCTGTTTCATCAGAGTTCCTCTTCGATTCTTTCTCGTTGGTTCATGACGAGGTCGTGTACTCTGATTTTTGAGATAACTCATTCGAGATGGATTGAAATCATTCACCTATCACGATATTTTTGTGTTAGATATTTTTAGAGTTCGTGATAATGAGATTATTGTGAACTTGTTACGAGATGAGATGTCAGATAATATTCACTCTGAAAATTTCCGAGGATGAGCAATAGGTCTTGCCGATCTCCTTTAAAGTTGCTTCTGATTCAGTGATTATAATCAGATGCTCACGTATAAGTTTTTAGTCATACGGTGAATAACGAATTTGTTGAGTTCGGGTCTCGCCACCAGCGTTTGGACTCATTTTGTGAGCTTTACGCGAACTAACTCTCATTTAGAACTGACTTTCGCGAGTGATGAACGTTTTTGGAAATGAACAGTATTAGTGATATTCCGACGTTATTCATTATCATCAAGACCAAGCCAACGACCTATTTCCGTTCCGTGTGGGGGAACCACACTCCGGGGTCTCCGAGGATCGAGCGAGCATCACCACATGCAGCCATGGCGAAGGGGCAGTGGCAGCCGATTGCAAGGCGTGACGTTCTGTAGCGGGAAGCCAGTCTGTAGAACACTAATTTGCATGACTCGCTGCGTTTGGCGTGCTCAAAGTTGTGTGAACATCAAGGGAACTTCTGGTAAAGCGTGTGAAATAGTCGAAGACTTTTGGAGCCATATTAATTTTTGTGACGTAATTATGGCCCACAATCTTAAGCCAGGTCAGGCTGGTATTGTGGTAAAGCCATAAAAGGACCTCTTGATCATTAAAAACAAGAACTTTAACGTCAATGAGTGAATGTTAAAATGCAGCGATCAAGAATAACAAATAAGAAATGTTGTATTATTGAATGTCATATTTGTGCATTTTAGGGGATTTTAAAAAGGGGTTATTTTTTCATTACATGTTATGATAAGGGTTTATTGTGCAAATATGTTGTGAAATGTGTTATCAGTAGAAATAAATAATGAAGTCAATTTTACACAGTGTTGTGTTTCCTTTATTAAGGACGAGGTATATTTCACGACCAATAAAATGAGCCGAACCCTATATGCCCTTGTTGTTTTTGTCATTAGCAGTTCTGGGGAAGCTGACTAATG